>MDKF010207354.1:0-10321 GCA_026770625.1 Nicotiana glauca
CTTTCATATTTCTATTCTGCTGGGGATCAGAGTCTTTTGCTGAGGATCAGAGTGTTATGTTCTGATGAAACTCTCTCATTTGCATTACTTTTCAGCTGGGGATTGGGGTGTCATCGCTAAGACTCTTTCATATTTCTATTCTGCTGGGGATTAGAGTCTTTTGCTGAGGATCAGAGTGTTATGTTCTGATGAAACTCTCTCATTTACCTGAATTGACCTCTTTTGAAGATTGGTCAAAAGGTCTTTCTTTGGACTGTAATGTGGGATTTGGATATGGCTAGAAAGAAAGGGTATTTAAAGGCTCAAAACAAATCAATTTGGGTTCAAAATAATTTACAACCTTCGGACCTAGATTTATTTATGATAAACAAAATCTTTTGCCCCAGTTTCTTGCTTGGAGATTTTTTGGTTTTTTTGTTACACTATGACCGAGCTGTGAAGCGCCTACGTATCCTCTTTGAGGAATCAGGTCAAACGTAGTTCCAATTCCTCGTTGGTTCTAGTTTTCCTTTCTACTTTTTCTTTTCTTTTTCTTTTTCTTTTTCTTTTTCTTTATCTCTTTCTTTTCTTTTTGTTGTTTTTGCTGTTTTTTTCTCTCTTTTTATTTATCTTCCATGTTTGTGTTTCTAATCTTTGTTAATGATTCCGAAGGAGGGCATGCAAGAAATCAAATAAGGCTCAAGAGGGGTAACGAAGGATAAAGTGTTTGTATAGCAGAACAAAATGCATTCGTCATTCCAATCTTCAAAACATACCAAGTGCAAACAACACAATTACCATTCATCATATCTTTAAAGCACTGTTGGGCAACACTCTCATTTTATTACCACGAACGACCCCCATGACAACATGGCCAACCTGCCTTTAACGGTTTTCGTTTTACTAGCCCCAGTTTCACATGACTCGGGCTCCAAATAATCTCAAACCGTTCTTATTTCCCTTAAATGTCCTGATCATCTTCCAATTGCTTCATGATTAACTTTTAAGATTAGGCCACAATTATGTGCGCATGTCATGTCACTAGAGTTGACGCAAAAAAAAGGACTATAAAGAGGAAAGACTTAAATAAAAGAAAAATTACTAGAAATAACGGAAGACAGAGAATTGCATTAGACAGTGAAACAGTTCGAACAACACGACAAACATAATAAATTGGGGTAAGACCCTGTGAACAAACCTAGACAACACTAAATGAGATACTACTAACAAAGGAACTAGATAAAATAAAATGATAGAAGGGTTTGAATTACAAGACGATATCCGGATTACAACCCTGAAATAACCCAGACAATAGAAATGATAACAAAATAAGCCACCAAAACTCCACTCTGGTTGACTAGCACGACATCTCAGCCACTGAGCTTCATCAATATTGCTAAGACCACTATCTGTTTTGACATCTTCAGCTTTAGTTAATACATCCTTAAGAGGATTCCCGTGCTCCCTGTCGCCGTCATTGACCACCATCACCCCTTCTTGAATCATTCTTTCTATTTCCTTTTTCAAAGAACGACAATCTTCAGTGCTATGCCCATGGACATTAGAGTGGTATGCACATCGTGCAATAGGATTAAAGCTATTTGCACATGGATCTGGAGTACATCCGGTGAGCGGCTCTATTAGGCCATAATGCTTCAACCTTTCAAACATACTTGCATAAGGTTCTCCGATTTTTAGCAATCTCTCGTTCATAAATGCCTGATTTGGCCGGAAAACTGATCCAGAAGGTTTTCGATATGCCCGTGGGGGCGGATAGGCATTTTTGTGGAGCTGGGTACTTGGAAAATGAAGCATGTCTTTGGGGGCCTCGTGGAGAGAAGTAGCGCTGGGGAGGGTCACGTGGCGCACAAGGATATCCACGAGGTTGATATGGAGACTGCGAGAGTTTAGCCAGGACGACCACTGGACCTTGTCGTTGGGGAGGTTCAACAACATCCTTTCTTTTCATGGGAAGATTATCCAATCAACCTACTCACTCCATCTGAGCCAGAACTTCCCAAAACCTACTTCAGGCTTCTCCTCTATCCGAGATATGGAGGAGTGGTCCGAGACGATGTCTGTATTGTTCTGGAAATATCGCACAAAGTCTTGCGCCATGTCATCCCATGTATTCCACTTACTGACATCTTGACGATCATACCATTCCAAAGCCGCCACAGTCAAGCTTCTGCGGAAGTATGCCAGCAACAAATCATCTTTCCTGCCAACATTCTCCATTTCCTTACAGTACTCCCTCGGATGGATGGCCGGATCTTCGCATTCCTTGAACTTTGGTACTTTAATCCTTGCGAGCAGGCGGGCGCCAGGGAGTATACCCAACCTCTCAGAACTTGGAGGACGAGTGATAGAACTACTAGGGTGATCGGGAGATGCCAAAGTTCGGGTAAGGACATCATTGGGGAAACCAGGCGGTGGCGGTATGGGTGCCTTCCCAGCCATCCATTCTTGATACATGTTTTCCACGTGCTGCCTCAACATTTTTACCTCTTTTACCAACTCATGGTTCCGTTCAACTAGCTGTTGTCGGGCATCAGTACCAACCCACTCAGTTCTGAGGTTCTTTGACATTGTCCTTTGACTTTGCGTTGTCGGAAAAAGTTATTTTGGGAACCACAACCAACCACCTCAACTTTCACTATAATTCAAAACAAAATATGTTAGAATGGACTCAGTCGGTCCTTATTATTAACAACATCTTTTTCTTATTTCATCTTTTTTTTTGGTTATGGTCGAATTTTATGAAGATTGCCTACGTATCATGACCCCGCATGAATCAGACTATGCGTAGTTCGCACATATATACGGTAAATAACAACAAAATATTTTTTTCATTTTTTATAATACAACAAACTTGATAACACAGGTTTAAAAGCTAACTATAATAACAGACTTTGACGAAAAGACAACCTACAGACTCGAAAATCAAACACCACATGCTCTAATCAAAAGAAATAAAAATTAAAAAACAGACTGCCAGATTCCTTCCCTATTTGCCAATTTCAATCAAATGGCTAATTCTGCAAACGTGGACCCTTCCCAATTTCACATGAATTTTGAGGCCGGGGAGGATTTATTTTATGACACTTTACAAACTTCTCCGTTCTTTTACGAAAATAGTCTTTCGACAATTGAAAGATACTCTAAGGCTATCTCGGCAAGAACGACTTAAGAGATCACCGAAGCTGGCTCGGCTTATTTTGACCAAAAATCCAGACGGCATTCACTTGCCCACTAACTCTTTCCTTGTTTTTTTTTTAAATTAAAATAAAAGACCTGGTTTTGCAAAAATTGCCTTTCAGCACCTCGGGGACGAAGATTTTAAGGCTGTCTTGGTCAACCGGCCAAAAATCTAAAAAAATGACCAAATGTGGCTGTTTATGCAAAATAGTCTTCTGGCGTCCCTTTCAGGAACATTGGGCTATTTTTGACGAAAGCGGCATCACCAGACTTATTTATGACGAAAATATTTTTTGGCTATTTTTGCAAAAGGGGAAGTTGGACCCGATGAGGGTTGCCTACGTATCTCACATCCGGTGAGAATCAAACCAGCGTAGTTCGGGCAAGGAAAATAAACTAGATTTAAAAAACAAGACTCCTATCTTTTCGAAAACACCACTTCTTTCTTTTTCCACTTTTTTCAAAATTTTGGCAGAGTTTCGACACTACTTGGGCATTGATTTTTCTGAAAATAAGTAGTTATCTCTACAATGCTATTTTCCCTTTCCTTGATTTTCTAGTATTCCCAATTTTCGTAAGTCGGTCTGCATGCATGTCTGAAAAAATAAATACATAAACCAAACAGGATGCAGCAGGATGGTCTTTTCACTTCAGGTTGCTTGTCCTAGACGAACCCAACCCCTGTGTTGAGTCCCCTAAGTCAAATGCACATGATGCAAATAAACGTTCCTACTAGGGATCCGGCATGAAGGTGTGTTATTCTAGGTTCAAAACCTGGGTGTTTGTTCTAAACCTGGCTTACCCGAGCGGACAACTCGAGCCGAGGGAGAGGCAGCATACCGGGAATACAGAAGCTTCACCGGCTTTGCAACTTATCCGAACCTCGTTCTAAATTGGGGGTAGACTCTATACAGAAAAGAAGTCAAACGAAGTGCACCCTTCTTCGTGATTTAGAAGACTCAGAGAGGAGATGGGTTTTGGCACAGTTTACATATAGTTCACGAAATATCAAAGCGGTAAAAGCAGTCAATTAGCACATTAAGCACAAATCATGTAGCAAAATCAAATAACAGATAAAGCCAAATACAACAATTATTCTAAACTCGAATTCTAACCCTGAACCAGTGGTTCTGAGTTTCATCCCCAGCGAAGTCGCCAGATCTGTCACACCTCCTTTTTACCCTACCGCACCCCGCGAAGGGTGTAGTAAAGGGAGTTTTTCCAATTAAAGGACAATCAAAACGGGATTTATTATTAAGAGTTGGAGTCGCCACTTGAGAGATTTATGGTGTCCCAAGTCACCGGTTTGAATCCCGAATCGAGCAAAAAGTTGACTCTGTATTACAGTCTACGAACCAGAAATCCGGATAAGGAATTCTATTAACCCGGGAGAAGGTGTTAGGAATTCTCGAGTTCCGTGGTTCTTGCACGATCGCTCAACTATCATATTTGGCTTATTTATCTGATTTTATAACATGCTTTAATTTATGTGCAAATTTTAACCTTTAAACGCTTTTAATTATTTTTTAAGGCATTGAACGTCGATTAAAATATATTTTTGGATCACGTCACATGAAATGCACCCGGATCCTCGACACATTTTATTCAACATTTTGGGATTTGGATTTGGGTCGCATAAAATGCACACCCGAGTTTAAGAAGGTAAGATTATTAAACACGCGCCTAAAGAGACTATCGCGTTATTATTTTGGGAGGCCCGTGGAATTTACTAAACGGTCCATCCCAAAATCTAAGCAATTATTAACATCTATTGAGGGCCCCGCAATTTGTGTGTTTTATTTGGCGAGGCTCATCTTGTTTATTTCAAAAGGATAATCCTAAAATGACTACATTTTCTATTAAGTTTGTCTCTAAAATGAAAGAGAAAAGTCCTACATAATTAACATGCCTGAAAAGTTCGGGCCTCTTATTAATTATCAAGTTATAATAGATGCGAACAACAAATGGCACGTGAACTTGTTAGATGGTAGATTGTTTCGTGCCTTATTCTATAGGCGAACTACTAAAGCTGAAATTATAACATGCATACGAGATTGATAAAATATTAAAAAAACAAACTAACCATTTTCCAAATTGATTTAAACTAACGTTTCTAGATGATTGAGACTAATGGAATTAACTACTAGAAGGGGTCATCAACTGGATTCAAACACTAGCCTATAATCTACAATAGCTGGCCCTAACAATATACTCAAAGAACCAATTTCAACTTAATTGTTAATGTAAACTACTTCTGGCTCTAAATTTGTAAGCAGGATGATGCCAAACATAAAACGAGTACTAACTACATTAAGTCTAAAACTGGTAACTACAGATTATAGCTTAGATAAAGCAGTTCCAATTTATACACCCCACAGGCAGAAATTTACATATGAGTAGTATATGCAACGACCTAAACACAATCAGTAAAAGAACTAAATCGAATTTAAAACTTCAACTCTTCAAGTATATTCATGCCTCGTGTTTCAGCTTACAAAATGGGCAAAGTTACAGCCATGTACCTGGTATTGGAAGCAAAAGAAGAGGAAGATGATAATCAGCAGAGCAGTAACAATACAGCAACAGGCAGGTTAACCAGCAATAGGCAGATTAAAACCCAGTAGTAAACCCAGAAAATCCAGTTGTAGTTTCAGAAACACCAGACAGCAACACAGATACACCGGAAACAGCAACAACCAATGTAACAGTAACAAATAAACAGTGCATACCAGAAATAACAAACTCAGGAAACCACTTGAAAACCCCAACAACACCAAACTGAACTAGTGAACTCCCAGAGACAAACAGAAGGAAGAAATCAACTCAGAAATGCAATGAAGTAGTACTTTGATTTCTGTTTTTCAAACTCTCTCGAAGAAAACAGGAACTCTACTCTCTTTCTGATTTTTTCAGCTAACTCTCAAACTAAACTGACTTCCTAAACCTTAGAAGCCAGCCAAGACCTTCAGAAAAGAACTCTGATTTCTATTCTCAAAAATCATCCTATTTGAAATCTAAAATCACTGAACTTTTAAGATTGAAAAAAGCTAGCCCAAATTAAACTTAAACTTTGGACTTCTTCCGTTAAAAATCCAACCCCTTTCCTGTTCTAAATGAGCTTATTTATAACCAAAAAAACAGGCCTCTAAGTCTGCCTCGAACTCCCCAGACCTCATTCTGCCCATCCCCTATAATTCCCCACTCTTTAATGTCTTCTTGATTCAAGTTAATTGGTTCCCCATGCTTGCATGCTTGTCCCTTCTTGTTTCAATCAAGACTTATGGGTGTATTATAGTATTCAACTTAATTCCTATGCTATTATGTTTGGTTCCCCATTGACATTAAATTAATAGTATCTAATTAACCACTTGACAGACCTTTAAGCTTAACTTAATTACAAGCCTGTAAAATCCCAAAATTACCCCCTTAATCCCCTGAATTACTGCCCTGCCCTAAGCCTTGTCAATCTGTATTTAAACCTCTCTAAATTACAACTAACACTGATTATTAATTACCAAATAATTACACAGCTATAACCAATCCTAGCCTTAATTCAGGCAGTGATTCAAAGAGATTTGAAGCAGTATGAGTCAAAGAATGAGGTTCATGTGAAAACTATAAAGAGCAGGGGTGACAAAAATTGAACAAGCAGTTTGATTCAAGGAGTAAAACTGAACATTTATTATCATGTTATTCTAGCATTTAAGTATGAAAAACTAATCGACGATAACATTCAACAATTAACAGGCTATAACATTCAACACTTAAAAATAAACAAAGCAGAATAGAATAGACCAAACAAGGTGATTCAGGTTGTATTGACAAAAAACAAAGAACTTATAAACTAACTATTCGACGAAGTTATTCAAATCGAATGTAGCTTATAACGTACACTCAAACGAACAGAAGAATTTGACCGAATAAAAGGTCTGGAGATGGACAGAACAATCGAAAAAAATTGAAAAATCAATAAAACTAAACAAAACAAATAAACAGATATAAACACAAAAATAGAACAAAGGAAGGGAAAAATACCTCAGTGACAAAAATCAGAAATAGACGACCTTGGGACCAACTCGGACTTGGATTTTTTGAGGTCGAATGGACCTTAATCGAGTGTTCTCAATTGAGAACACTTCAACTAAGGTCAGTTAGACACCCAAACTCTTTTAATTTGGACAAATTTGAGTATTTGGTTTTCTAGGGTTCTTGGGGGTTTGATTTGGGGTTTGAACGGTTCTAGCCTGATTCGAACCAAACCAAAGGTGGTTTGGGCACGAGGGAGGTCAGGGGGTTCCAGGGTGTGAGTTTGGGCTTGGCTGGGGTAGGTTCCAGTTTTGCTCAAATCTTCAAATGAAGATTCGAGAGGACACAGGTTGATTCGAGGTAAACGTTTAACGAATTTGGATTGAGGGTGGTTAGGTGGCTTAGGGGTGTTGATTTGGTGACCGGCGGCGTTGTTGCCGCCGGGTTTCAGGTGGAAGTGTAGGGTGGCGGCTAGGATTCCACTAAGGTGATGTTTGGTCTCTGAGTTTGAGAGAAAGACGATGAACGGGGGGTGTTTGGAGTGGGGGGCTGGGTATGAGATTGGTCTTATATACGGAAGGGGGCGTTTGATCTTGGCCGTTGGATCAAGCACGATCAACGGCCTGGATCGTTTTACTAATGGGGAACGACATCGTTTGGTCTAAGTTGGGGGACTGGGTTGACCCAGGTGAAATGGACCGGGTTGAACTGGAGGCTCGTGACCGTTTGATCAAAAGGAATGGATGGCTCAGATCTGAGACACCTATACGACGTCGTTTGGTTGGTCATGGAGACTGAACTGGACCGTTAGATTTGTTTGATCAACGACCCAGATTTGAGACACCTAAACGGCATCGTTTGGACCGTCTGAGAGACCAGGTGCTTTGGACCGGGTAAATGCATTGTTTGGGCCTGGTTTTGGTCCAACAAAGTGGCCCAGTTCCGAGTTTTTCTTCATTTTTTCGCTCTTTTCTTTTTCTTCTTTTAATTCCTAATTAACAAAAATTCTACAATAAATTGTAAAACCAAAAATTAACTTAAAAATATTAATTAACCCTTAAAAATAATTAATAGACAAGATTTGACACCAATTAGAAACAAAAATCACACAATTGTACACTTATTGACAAAAATAGAACAAATACATATTTTTGTGATTTTCTTTCTTTTAAAACCAAACTATGGTTTAATTAATTCCAAAATACACAATAAGCATGCAACTTGTATTTTCTATTTTTCAATTAATTAAAACAAGATAAACCTTCACAGACAAAAATAATTATCCAAAATGTCACGCAAAATTTTCAAAATTGTACCCAAAGGCAATCTATTTTATTTTTCGATTTCTTTTGGAGTAGTTTTCGTGAAGCAAAAATCACGTGCTCACAATTTCATAAGGCTACCTTTCTACCTTCCGAGACTAAGCATTGTCTCCATCCTGCATGGCTGAAATATCACCACCTCTTACTTGTATCGGCTGAAATAGCGCCAGCTTTATTTAAATCTTGCATGGCTGAAACATCGCCAATTTTGTTTGAATCCCTCGTATCGGTTGAAAGATCGCCAAATGCATTCAAATCATTACATCGGCAGAAATATCGCCAACTTTATTTAATTCTCGGTATCGGCTAAAACAACGCCAGCTTTATTTAAATTTTTGTTGGCTGAAATATCGCCATTTACATTTTCTACATCGGCTGAAACATCGCCAGCTTTATTTAAATTTCTGTCGGCTGAAATACCGCCATTTAGATTTATCCTTCACATCGGCTGAAATACTGCCAAATCTTGCACTTCATCGGCTGAAATACCGTCAAACCGTCCAAGGGCTTCATTATTCGGAGGCACCATTTTCATAGCCCGAGAATGCCATGTCATGGCCCGAGGATCCCGCTTTATATTCTGCACATCATTATTCAAAGGCATCATGGTTCGGAGGCACCATCATCATAGCCCGAGAACATCATTTCATAGCCTGTGAATCTTTTATTATGCGCTTCATGGCCTATGACGTCATGGTCTGAGGACGTCATCCTAACTGTCCAAAGACAACATCAATGGTCCAACGGGAACTTGCATCACGTTTAAATTTTGCACGATATGCTTGTATTACTCAATTTCAGGTACATCAGTTGGTAATGGACATTACAGCAGGAGCGATCTCACTCCGGTTCTCGCAACCCATCAGTCCCTGACCGCCCTTCCCAACCTAAATATTGTGTCCGTCTCTTCAAAAACCTCCATCGGCATACTCTGTCGGTGTATCCCGAACTACATTATGACCTGATTCCTGTAAAACCAGGGATATGTAGGCAGCTCAGAAACTAGAGCTCAGTCAAAACCTTTGCAAGTCGTTTCCCTCGGTCAAAATTGGTCATCATATCTTTACCCGACAACTCTTTCATCCTTCCCGAGTAAAGAAGAGCAGCTGTTGATATCCAATTTTTCCCTATGTATTTTTATATATACTCAAAATATTCTCAAAATAGTATGTACATGCATATAAGCATACCCAATAGTTTTGGTATTTTTCCTTATTTTAAAGATTTTTTAAAATCACTTTATTGTCTATTTTAATAGTACAAAATTCAATAATTATTTTCAGACTATCATTTTTGGTGAATAATTTATCTTATTCTCATATTTACACCCAGATATAAATAAGGTGATTTTTTTTGCATATTTTATATAATTTTTTTGGTATTTTTAAAGCTAAATTGCTATAATTGCAATTATAGCCTATTTTCTGATTAATAGTATTTTATAATTACAAAATCACTTCTAGTATTTTTTAATTAACATTTATATGTTATTAGTCAATTTAGTGCTTTTGATTGGTTTTTAAAACTATTTTAACTATTTTTATTAAAATAAAAAGGGAAGAAATGATTGTTTAACATTTACCCTCGTTCATTTCAATTATAAACCCTTTACATTTCAATTTTAACCACAAATTGAACCCCCAATTTCAACCCCAAAAACCCCAACCCAATCCTCAAATCACCCGACCCATACCCAATTTAATGACCCGGTCCAACTTTAATCTGATCTGAACCGTTGATCAAGTGAGATCAACGGCCCAGGTCTTATTTCCAAAATTAGATCCAACACCCCCCCC
>MU725602.1:0-18755 GCA_026770625.1 Nicotiana glauca
AAATAAATCGGTGACTTGGGACACCTTAATTTATTCCAAGTGGCGACTCTGAAATAAACAGAATAATCCCGTTTCGAATATTGTCACTTAAATTGGAAAAACTCCGTCGTACCCGCCCTCGAAAGGGGGCACACCAAAATGAGGTATGACAGTCACCCACATGGTACAGCTTTGTCATTTGTAGGCAGCGATGATGATGTTGTGAAGTTGGCAACAGTTTATTTTGTTGAATCTGTTTTGATGGGCAAGCGGAAGAATAGGAATGTGTCCGAGCAAATAATGAAAATTGTCGACGATGATGTACTCTGCACTTCTTTCAATTGGGGCTCTCTTTCTTATTACACGCTATTAAAATTATTGAAGAGTTGTTTGAAGCCGAATGAGAATGAGATTGAGAAAGAGAAAGCCAAAGATAAAGACAAGGATAGCTACACTATACTTGGCTTTCCTTTTGCCTTTTGTGTTTGGATTATGGAAGTAATTCCTATTTTCCAGGAAAAATAATTTGTGAACTTCCAAGAATTTGGTTATCCTCAGATATTATGTTATTTGGAAATTAAATCTCCACAGTTTGATTCTCTTTGTAAAAAATACTTCCATAATAAAAATGTAAGTTAATGTAATTACTAGCTATTTTTTGTTTATTTGTTTTAGTTCTGAAAACTTATGTTTACTTTTTGTCATATAATAGTTGTATAAGTTGATCGAGGTGTCACCATTTATTCCTGTTGAAGAAGAATATACAGAGCCTCTTAGTGTGGAGGAGCCAATTTCACAAGATCAAAGCTCAAGGCTTTCTTCCACACAATTTAATGAACCCATACTTAAGGAATTTGATAGAGTATGTCTTTCTGCCTTTGAATAGCATTAATTTTTTATTTAATTAATTTTTGCTTACGGCACTTTTTTTTAAAATATTTTTTGAGAGATTATCAGAGAGTTTTAAGAAGGATCTGCAAGCTGAAGTTACCAGAATAAATCAGAAAATAGTTGTAGCAGAAAAAAAGATTGAGAATGAAATCATGGTAATATGATTAATTTCAGTTAGTCCAAGTTCAGGACTTTGTGTCCTTAACTTTTAAACTTAAAAGAATAAGTTTAGGATTTCATGTCTCCTTAACTTTTAAACTTAAAAGAATAAGTTTAGGATTTCCTATCCTTAACTTTTGAACTTGTAATTCAATGTTAAGGATTGCATGTCCTTAACTTTTTAACCTGCAATTAAAACTTAAGGATTGTCTGTCCTTAACTTTTGGACTTGGAATTCAAACTTAAGGACTGTTTGTCCTTAACTTTTGAACCTTCAAGTCAAACTTAAGGACTCATGCCCTTAACTGTTCAACCTGTAATTTAAACTTAAAGACTTCATGTCCTTAACTTTTGAACTTGAAATTCAAAGCTAAGGACTGCCTGTCCTTAACTTTTTAACCTGTAATTGTAACTTAAGGACTGCATGTCCTTAACTTTTGAACTTGGAATTCAAACTTAAAGACTACATGTCCTTAACTTTTGAACCTTCAAGTCAAACTTAAGGACTCATGTCCTCAATTTTTCAACCTGTAATTCAAACTTAAGGATTGCATGTCCTTAACTTTTGAACATATGCTTAACTTTCTAACTTAGTTTCTTTCTCACGATTTAAAGAAAATTCTAGGATCAAAGCTTGATACTTTGTTGAAGATTTATGGGAAAGCTGATGAACGGAACATAGAGAGAGAATCTAGTATTCCAATTAGAAAAGATTGAGTTGAAGAAGATAAAGAGCCTACTGTTACAATCAACAAAGATGCAGGCGGTGATGAACGTGATAATATGGATGTGCATGCAGAAGTTCAGTATGGAAGCGATTTTAGAGATGCACATCTAGATGATGAAACTGAGAACGTTACTGATATTGGGAAAGGAAAGATATAGATTTTGAATTTTTTTTTTGTTGAAATTTATATTCAATAGAGTAATACATATAAACTTTTTGTGATTACAAATATTTGTAGAATCTATTGATGGAGGGGAAGTTGAAGATGTAGGAGAATGTCACGACCAGGAAAATCCAAAAGAGAAAGGAGAAACAGAAAAAAATTGTAAATGTGGATTGCAATCTCAGGAGGATTTAGCAAGTCCATTGAACAAGTGTCAGCGAGATTGTATGCAAATGCTTAGAAGGAACATATGATCTGCCTACACCTTTATCATACAAAGAAAAATTTGGAGTTCAAACTTGTTCCAATCAAGGTTAGATAAAATTTTTATTATATATTGTAAGTTAGTTTTAGTGAATTTTTAGAATGGGTATTGCACGGCCCAAAAATCCCTCCGAATGAATCGTGATCGCACCTAGTCTCTAAACTAGGTAAACCTAACATTAACGGAAATAACATTGATACTTGTTAACTTCAAATGAAATTTCTCTAAACGATTTACAATTCCCAAAACCGGCAGTACAAGTCACAAGCCTTTCTAAGAGTGGTTATACAATATAATTACGTCACTGTTCGGAAATAAAGGGAACAAATAGAAATAAGTACAATTGAAGGTGAGTCGGAGGACTGCGAATTCTATAGCAGGTTTACCTTGAGTCTCCACCGCAACGAATAGCTACCATCGAACAAATGCCTGGATCTGTACACAAAAATGTACAGAAGTGTAGTATCAACACAACCGATCCCATGTGCTGGTAAGTGTCTCGCCTACCCCGGCGAAGTAGTGACGAGGCTAGGACCAGACACTCACATAAACCTGTGCAGTTTATAGCGTACAAAATGATAGGAAGCAAATAACAATAATGGCAACAATGATCAACCAGTGATATAAATAGCAGGCAACAAGAACACCATAATTGCTTCTCAACAAATAATAAATACAAGTGCAATCAATTAATCGAGTCCTTCAAATATAAATCTTTCGCCTATAAATCCTTCATGTAATAATCTCTAAGATAATATGTTTTTCAATAAATATATTCCGAATATATTTCCTTCAAATAAGTATCTTCCAAGTAAGCATCTTTCGAATATAATTCTTTTGGGTAAAGGTCACCGTGTGACGTTTTATTTTATAATCATAAATAATATAGGTCACAACCCACTTTCATATTATCACGGTACTTCGTGCCCACATATTTCTGTCTCTTATTGCACAAAAATATCCTCATATTATTCGGTTCACAGATTTCATAACCCAATACAATGAAGAATATTCAAGAAAACTCATTCACTTAACATAAAGTAGAGTACATCTCCCAACGCAATTAGGAAATCAACAAGAAAAGATGAAGTTATTATTTTTAGAAATCATTTGATAAAGAAAATACCCCTTTCGATTGAAATACAATATCGAATGAATTATTACCTTTAATACAGAAACTCAATAAATAAAAATATAGAAGAAATTCTTTTTCAAGTAAAGTACAACCTCAAACGGTTTAAGAAAAATTTAGCTGAGAAATCAATTGGGTTAAAAATATAACAATTGTTGAAATCTAAAGTATTGAATATATATAAAACAGTAAGGCGAGGTATTCTCAACACTATGAATTCCTACACAAAGGATCACAGTCGTAAAGCAAATCTAAACCATTAAAACACTTGAATTGATAACAACACAAATACGTGGTCGGCGTGCCACACGATCCCATTTTATAATATATAAGTGGTTGGCGTGCCACACGATCTCATTTTATAATATATAAGTGGTCGGCGTGCCACACGATCCCATTTCATGATATATATATAAGTGGTCGGCGTACCACCCACTCCCATTTCATTTTTAACTCAGTGTATAATATATTACCGGCCAAGTATTCTCAAAAAGTTACAGTGGCGAAAATGCCAAAGTGAGCAAAGAACTGATCAATCGCAATCCAATTGCCAACTGCCAGTAAGCACTCACCAAAAGTTGATTCAGAATTTCCAAGTTAGTCAATGCTATGTATTACTGTGCTATTACTCATTTACAGTAGTATTGATGTGTAACTTATACAAACAAATATTTTTTGTAAAGAGAATTCAGAAAATTAGTATAAATATTAAGACAGTATTTGGCTAAACATCTTGAGTGCGTATAAATAAAAAACCGATCGATCAAAAAGCCATAACGATGTTCAACTTGTAACCACTATTAGTTTAACCAATAACAAATAATCAAACAATATATTACCGGCAAAGAAACCAATAACAAATAATTCAACAATATATTACCGGCAACAAAAACCAGCTATACCCAAACTTATAAAATTTCTACTTAACACAATTGATATAATTACTCAGTCATAACAATTACTTTCTTAGCTTCAAAGATCTTCAACCAAGTTATCATAAGCATCAAATAAGAATACAACAATTTAGCAATTTAGGACTCACGGCCATACTCGACTCCAACGTATAGATACTCGTCACCATGCCTATACGTCGGACACAAATCATAACAAGTAGCAAATATACTCAACTCCTATTCCCTCAAGCTAGGGTAGACCAAACACTTACCTCGTTTTGCAACCAATTTAAAATTCCAACAAGCCTTTACCTCGCGAATTTGTCTGAAGCTTCAAATCGTGCATTACTGGGATTAGACTTAATCCGTACATCATCAACACTACAATAATGCTTGAGCTTCTTCATATACTCATCAACTATTAGCTGCACTCCTTTTGAACGCTTCTTTCCAACCGTCAATACGCGTATAGATATTGCTCTCACTGATTGGCCAGCGAAATTGGACTGCTGCTTTCCTGAAGGATTTGAAAGGTTGTTGAAACTGGCTAGAGGTGACACTGCCATTTTTTTTGGTGAAAAGGCTGAATTATCTTATCACACTGATGATGGGTTTATTTTAGGGAGCATTTTCTTAGTTTAAAAAGATATTTTAATGAAAAGTTTGTTTCAGAATGCTTTTCCCATCATTATCACTTAAATGAGTGGAAAACATGTTTCCCCACCAAGCACTAGCCTATTGTCAGAAATGCACTTTAATTTGCAACCATACGAGCCCATTCTGGAATTTCTACTGGCGCTTTGGTAATTTGGTCATAACTTTTTGTAGGAGTGTTCGAATGACGAACGGTTTGAAGCGTTTGAAACTAGACTCAAAGAGCTTTAATTTGATAGGTTGTTCATAACACAACTCGATATATACAATATAGATATGCTCATCCAAAGTGAGGTATTGCGCGTACTCATTTGCAACTTTAGTCTGTTATGAAATTTTCAAACTCGACTTAGTCTTAGGACATTCGTTAAACCCCATATCAGTTATTAATATGCATCGTACATTTATTATCATATCTAATTGGTATACATCATAGTAATAGACCTCTTTCACATATAAAATAAAATAATTAGAACACATCAACTTTCTTACTTCTCCAAAATGCACCGATTGTCCTATGAACTTCCAAATCCAATTTCGGACACACGTCTAAGTCTGAAATCACCATACGAAGTTATTGACATCATTAAAATTCTAATTTGGGGTCTCTTGCTCAAAAGTCAACTCTCCAGTCAACTCTTTCCATTTGAGCTTCAAAAATAAGATTTTGATTTTTCTTTAAATTTAACTCTGAATCTTACGAAGACCAAACTTGACCATACATAAGAGTCATAATGTGTATTATGAAGCTTCTCGGGTTCTTAAGCCGTTGAACGAGGTGCAAATTCTTAAAACAAAAATTTGGGTCGTTACATTCTATACCTCTTAAACAAACGTTCGTCCTCGAACGTACTAAGAATTATTTGGAAGAGGTTACTAAGAACTCGCGGTTGATCCCACATTACCGCATTCGAAATATGTACGACAATACCATATCAATTGAGATTATTCCTTTCCTCTATTTTTTTTTCTTTTAAACTTTAAGACCAAATTTCTTACACTCCGATCCTTTTTCAAAAGGTCTGATTTTCCGTCACCACACGGTATTATTCTCATGTCAACACACATCAACTTTTAATGGTGCTCACCTTTCCCCATTTAGGGTTATTCGTCCTCAAATACACAACGTAACTCATCTCTTTCCTCGCAGATCTCAATATCCCAAAATTTTCTATCTCCCAAATTTCTCAGAAATTTCGGCAGAGTCTCCCCAGTAATTGGGACTATCCACCTGTTAGAGTAACACCCAAACAACTCATAACAATACATCCATAACTCAACAATGCCCCACAATTTATATATCAATCACACTATACTCCGCATTACAAGCGTGACATTATAATAAAGATATCTAAAAATGAAGCACATCATATGTATGACCATAACCATATCTCTGGTCTTAATAGTTATTCATGATCGATTACAAATTGCCAGTTAATCTCATGTCAACCAAAAATCTTGTTTCAAACCTCCATTTTACTAACAACAAGGCATGAAGATCTCATAGTTACTCACGTAACTTAACGACTCACATTTAACGTCATCTAGGCACTCATATTGTAGGCTAAAACTCAGTAACTACAATAAAATTTGGCAAATTTATGATTACGAAGCTCACTCATGAGTAGAGCATATTAGAAGGACTTGTCTCGATACTCATAACCGAATCAAGTTAAGGAAATTGTTCCTTTATGATAACTCAAGTTCGTTCTTTTAATGACCTCAGCTATACCATAGCGAATATATATCAATGGGTCGGGCCTCCACCTCTTAGGCACCATCTACCCTTTTTTTTCACCCATAATTGGTAGTGTAAGTAGAGTAATAAATGTAATGGAGTACGTGGCATGTGTACTCTGATGGAATAGATTTCTTCCAAGTCTGGAATAATTTCTCATGATGATCCTAGTATCACTATATTCATAGCAACCAATATGCGGTCAAACTGCTCATACTGAATCTGTGCCAGATAACAAGGATATCCATTATGGGAAATCCCATGCCAGTGGTGCATTTAAACATTACTACCCCACGTGAGTGCCCTGATTAACTGGAGCACTATGAGTACTCTGAAATTGTTTCCATGACCCTGTTGATACTGAAATGTAGAATTATTTAGGACACGAGAATAACAAAAGTCCCATTATCATTCCATTCAAATCTCAGCTCTTAATCATATACAAGTTTCGACAAACCTTTCAATACCACATATCTACAGCTCAAGCCAAAACTAATATAACACATGACCTCGCAATCTGATCGTTGATAGTGGACTCCCCTCACTTGGCACGAAGCCATAGGTCACAACATCCGATAATCCACAATGTTAACCTTCACAGCTAATACAAGTCAACTAGACGCCAGGGCCCATTGCACCACTACATGATTCACTGGGTGATCTCTAAATACTTTCGCATCCTCAATCTTGGCAACACGGGGTAAGAATGATTGAGAAATCCTGGCTCCCTTATAACCCCTTTGTGGTACCACTGACTGTTGGCGCATAATTATTACCGAGTGCGCAATTTCATACACGAGTGGATGTAAAACAACATAACTTATATAATTCAAATTGAATAAACGTCGCACGATAAGGAATGAAAGAAGTGAGGTTATCCAAATAGTTCTGTAGCATCTCGAAGATAAGTACAGACGTCTCCGTACCGATCCTCAAGACTCTACCAAACTCGCTTATGACTTGTAGCACCTATGAACGTAGAGCTCTGATACCAACTTGTCACAACCCAAAAGTCCTCCGAATGAGTCGTGATCGCACCTAGTCTCTAAACTAGGTAAGCCTAACATTAACGGAAATAACATTGATACTTGTTAACTTTAAATGAAATTTCTCTAAACGATTTACAATTTCCAAAACCGGCAGTACAAGTCACAAGCCTTTCTAAGAGTGGTTATACAATATAATTACGTCACTGTTCCGAAATAAAGAGAACAAATGGAAATAAGTACAATTGAAGGTGACTCGGAGGACTGCGAATGCTATAGCAGGTTTACCTTGAGTCTCCACCGTAACGAATAGCAACCATCGATCAAATGCCTGGATCTGTACACAAAAATGTACAGAAGTGTAGTATCAACACAACCGACCCCATGTGCTGGTAAGTGTCTAGCCTACCCCGGCGAAGTAGTGACGAGGCTAGGACTAGACACTCACATAAACCTGTGCAGTTTATAGCGTACAAAATAACAGGAAGCAAATAACAATAATGGCAACAATAATCAACCAGTGATATAAATAGTAGGCAACAAGAACACCATAATTGCTTCTCAACAAATAATAAATACAAGTGCAATCAATTAATTCGAGTCCTTCAAATATAAATCTTTCGACTATAAATCCTCTAAGTAATAATCTCTAACAAATAATAAATACAAGTGCAATCAATTAATATGCTTTTCAATAAATATATTCCGAATATATTTCCTTCAAATAAGTATCTTCCAAGTAAGCATCTTTTGGATATAATTCTTTTGGGTAAAGGTCACCGTGTGACGCCTCATTTTATAATCATAAATAATATAGGTCACAACCCACTTTCATATTATCACGGCACTTCGTGCCCGCATATTTTTGTCTCTTATTGCACAAAAATATCCTCATATTATTTAGTTCACAGGTTCCATAAACCAATACAATGAAGAATATTCAAGAAAACTCATTCACTTAACATAAAGTAGAGTACGTCTCCCAACGCAATTAGGAAATCAACAAGAAAATATGAAGTTATTATTTTTAGAAATCATTTGATAAAGAAAATACCCCTTTCGATTGAAGTACAATATTGAATGAATTATTACCTTTAATACAGATACTCAATAAATAAAAATATAGAAGAAATTCTTTTTCAAGTAAAGTACAACCTCAAACGGTTTAAGGAAAATTTAGCTGAGAAATCAATTGGGTAAAAATTATAACAATTGTTGAAATCTAAAGTATTGAATATATATAAAACAGTAAGGCGAGGTATTCTCAACACTATGAATTCCTACACAAAGGATCACAGTCGTAAAGCAAATCTAAACCATTAAAACACTTGAATTGATAACAACATAAATACGTGGTCGGCGTGCCACACGATCCCATTTCATAATATATAAGTGGTCGGCGTGCCACACGATCCCATTTCATAATATATACGTAGTCGGCGTGCCACACTATCCCATTTCATAATATATATATGGTCTGCGTGCCACACGATCCCATTTCATAATATATAAGTGCTTGACGTGTCACACGATCCCATTTCATAATATATAAGTGGTCGGCGTGCCACACGATTCCATTTCGTGATATATATAAGTGGTCGGCGTACCACCCGCTCCCATTTTATTTTTAACTCAGTGTACAATATATTACCGGCGAAGTATTCTCAAAAAGTTACAGTGGCGAAAATGCCAAAGTGAGCAAAGAACTGATCAATCGCAATCCAATTGCCAACTGCCAGTAAGCACTCACCAAAAGTTGATTCAGAATTTCCAAGTTAGTCAATGCTATGTATTACTGCACTATTACTCATTTACAGTACTATTGATGTGTAACTTATACAAAAAAAATATTTTTTGTAAAGAGAATTCAGAAAATTAGTATAAATATTAAGACAGTATTTTGCTAAACATCTTGAGTGCGTATAAATCAAAAACCAATCAATCAAAAAGCCATAACGATGTTCAAACTTGTAACCACTATTAGTTTAATCAATAACAAATAATCAAGCAATATATTACCGGCAAAGAAACCAATAACAAATAATTCAACAATATATTACCGGCAAGGAAAACCAGCTATAACCAAACTTATGAAATTTCTACTTAATACAATTGATACAATTACTCAGTCATAACAATTATTTGCTTAGCTTCAAAGATCTTCAATCAAGTTATCATAAGCATCAAATAAGAATACAACAATTTAGCAATTTAGGACTCACGGTCATGCTCGACCCCAACGTATAGATACTCGTCACCATGCCTATACATCCGACACAAATCATAACAAGTAGCAAATATACTCAACTCCTATTCCCTCAAGCTAGGGTAGACCAAACACTTACCTCGTTTTGCAACCAATTTAAAATTCCAACAAGCCTTTACCTCGCGAATTCGTCTGAAGCTTCAAATCGTGCATTTCTGGGATTAGACTTAATCCGTACATCATCAACACTACAATAACTAGTAAGACTAGCTCGGGCTTTGCCCGGGCCCAACCAAAGTTAAAAAATTTCGCGTTCCACATTAAAGATTATAAATCTTCAATTAACTATTATGATTGTTAGTTTATGAATATAGGAAATTAGCAAATCTGATGTGCTCACATGCTAAGGCCTTGTCATCTGATAGCTGGAACATGAAGGTGAAGAATACGATTGTAGTTTTATCTACTCACATCATTTGAACATGATTATAATAGAACTATTATGATAGCTCAATCCTTTTTGTAAGCAATATGATAATAACCAGTTCTGCTTCTGAAGACATCTCTTCAACTGTAAACATGATGCCAACTGCCCAGAGTAGCGATATATGTAAGCAGAGCTGCTTGTTGGTTGGGTACAGGCTAAACTTTGCATGTCGACAGAGCAGAGAGTAAAGAGCAAATGAGCAAATGATCCGCTTGTATGTATATAAGTGTATCTGTTACAGATTATCAGTTGTACGAGGTCTTCTGTAAGCGTTGATTTAAAAGTTAATTTTTTAACATACCTTTTGTATTATCATCTAGACTCAATACGTCAAATACATATTTGAGCAAAGGAATGAGTGTTTTTGTCCAGAAGATCAATGAAACTGCACCAAATATTATTTCCGGAGTCTGATAGTCTTGTAACTTCCTATCAAATATACTCCTATAGACATAAATTGGTGAAGTGCTCAAATCTCCATACACTACTCCAAGACATTGGTACTGCAATAGTAGATTCCTGGATAGCATTACCGGAAACGTATACGTGAATAACTTCACTTGACATGCATTCATATTCCAACACATAGAAAAGCTTGTTGATGATCAAATAACTCCACATATTATAATATGATCAGTCTCCAAAACTTGTATTTGTGCCCCTTCTCTGAGTCTTTGCATATTATCCTGTCCTATTTTATGTCAGGGGACTGTCAAAGTTTGAACTTGAATGCAGCATTTTTCAGGAGCTTACCCGAAATTGTTCAATCATGGTGCTCAATAGACGAGAATAAAATAGAATGCCCCATATAGCTAGGGTGAATCCTATTACACGTTCAACTCTTGTTCTTTGCTGCAGTCAAATGCAAGTCCTTTTAGTAGTGATAATTGTTACGATCTGCATATTGCTAATCAGTAAGAACATTACATTTTATCAACAAAATCAAATGTGATAAAGATAAACCACACTTTCAGGTGAGTAGATGATGAACAGAGGCATGCCCACGCCTCCCATAAGCAGTCCTCCAAAGAGTAAGCCCTACCCCTGCTTTGTCTACATAATGAAAATATCCAGATCAGCAGACAAACATGTGGATAGGGAATAACTGGAGAAGAAGATCGGCATATTAACAGACAAGGAGATAGGATTTGGTGGAATAATTTGCCATACATAGCTTCAGAAAAATTCACTATCAGAATTAAGAACAATATGTAGACACAACGACATAGTGAAGTACAGTGAAAGCAAATGAGAAAAGTATCCCATGGCTAAAATAATATCCTTAAATGTTGCTTTTAATCTGAAAGCAACTAAATCACAAAATTATGGCAAACTTCATACAAGGTAAAGTTAAAAAGTGAAGAAGATTCCTAATACACAGTGCTTTTCATAATAGGAAAAAATAAAGGGAAAGAAAAGAAAAGAGAGGAAAAGCAAGGAAAATAAGAGCAAAGAGAAGTAACATGACTGACAGGAGCATAGCATAAGTGAATCCAAATAAAAATGTTGGTTGCTTTATCATGGATTAGAAGTTACGTTGCTACTCTACCTTTTGCCGTTCTTTCCGTATGTCTTATCTTCCTGTAGCGACCTAACGAAGTTTGGAATTTCAAGAACAAGGATTTTACTTTGTTTTAAGGGTCGACAAATAAGGAGTTGACGTAACTTCATGCCCATCATAAAAGACGCAAGGATATTTGCCTTAATATAATCGAATCCTGGTAAATTTCTCGTGATTGTGTCAGAAATACAATTGTAGTTTTAACCCTAAAGTGTAGTCTGCCTTAACCTTGTTGGTCACATAAATGAGTTGTTATTTCTTTTCCTTTTACGCAGGAGGAGGACATTACCATTTATTGAAGGAGGTAATCCAAAGGCAGTTCAGCGAAGATGATCATCCTTTTGCTCGTGTAAAACTTCAAATGATCTTCTGCAATAATCCCAACAAATTTTATGTTGGGCGTAGGCAAATTCAGATTAAACATATTGTTAAAATCAGTACCAAAAAGAAGAAAATCACATTTTTGTCAAACTCCTTCCATTTTTCACAGGGAAATCGTTTTTCTGGTGATCATGTATTATTCATTGTTCATTTGAACCAAAATGAGCCAAGTATGAGTTGAAAAGTGACCTTTACATGATGGCATGGTTGATGTGATAAGTTGTGCAGCTATACAGAAAGTGCAACCAACTTTTGAATCTTAAAGTGAATGTTGTAGCCACTGCACTTTTTCTTGTTTAAAAACTATTTAATTTGATAAGTATTATCAGAAATACACTTTAGCGGAGCAAAATTGTCCAATATTTACAGTTGTGCATTAAAGACCAGATTACTGAAAGGACTTGAAGAATTTTACTGATTCATTGTACAGAAAGACGGCAATTTAAAGATTTTAAGTTTGGAGAGCCTCCATTTGTACATAGAAAGAATAAAATAAACCCCCAAAAAAATGGGAACAAACTTCCCAAAGGAAACGTAACAGAAACATCAGTCGAGTACAAAATTAAGAGTTGTGGAGAATGGCAGGAAATAACAAATATAAGGAATTACAACTTGGTAGATGAAGTAGTAAACCCGTAGAAAATGGTTGACAGCTCTTTGTACCAGCAAAGGTTTATGAGGAACTAACTGTACGGATACAATAGAAGCAATAAAATTTAGAAAAGCTAACTTAAATGAATAAAGATGTACAAATAACCTTAGAATGCAATTTATCTGGATAGTACAAGTCTTGATTACCAACATTTACTATGCGACCTCATAGCTGAACAGCTCAGAAGTTAGTTAGAGGTTATATATTTCCAAGGAATAAATCTAAAATGGTCACTCGATCATGCGTACAGATAAGATAAGGGCTAAATAAGGCTCACACACACAAAATGCAAACAAAAAGTACCAGTTAAGAAGGTTTGCTTTTGCTTATCCTTGCAACATCGACATGGCAAACATTTCATAAAGCGTGTACTCCAGCATCTCAAAGATAAATCCAGAAAAGCTGTAAGCGTAAATTGTTATTTAACATTTTGAATATTCTTGCCAGCTGGGTAGAAATAAATAACCATCTTTCACAGGAAATTGGATCCTTTGAAAAGGAAAGAAGACAATTAGTATAAGGATGCTATTATCAAATTGGAAAATTACAATCCTTCATTCAGAAAGAACTTTTTGCAAATGCGTAAAAGTTTTTTCTATTGGATGCCTCTTCTATGACAAGCCCTACAGAGAACATTTCTTTGCCTCCTCACATTGACCAGTGATTTCACTTGCAGGTTTCAAGCATTGATTCAGTAGGGATGGGGAAAATACAATTGATTTTTACAGTGTAGATTGGCAAAAGAAGAAAAATCAATATGAATACCGGGAAAAAAAAGGTGGTAACCAGGAATAAAAGGGGAAAGAGTTGATGACAAAGGGTAAGCACTTAATTACTCTTCACTTTCGCTATATTATTATTCCTCAAATAGCAAGGAAAAAAAACTTGGCGGAAAGAAAATATTAGCACGAAGTAAAAGGTAGTTAATTTATAAAAACAGAAAGGAAATAATTAGAAGTATAGAGCAAGTTTTAACATGAAATTGATATTTTCATTTCTAGTAGATTTAAATTGAAAGATCGAATTTTGAAGAGAAACATAAACGATTCATAATACTCAAAACAACCAATATCGCGTTTCAGCTCTGGATAATCTACATTAAATATTTCTGATGCAAGATATGAAACAGAAAATAATAACTGAACCTACCGACCTTGTAACATGTTTGGTGGTTGTTATGTATGCGTCATGTCCAACTAATTGATTTGCTGCCGCGATGATGCCTCACGTGCGCTACAAGTTCTTCTAATACGGCTAAATTTCGAAGACTTTTGAAACTTGGCTATTTTTCAACGACCAGTGGTAAATCTGGCTATTTTTACATTTCTCACATAATATTCTGATACTTTATATATCTTGGATCTGGATGCTAAGATGGACCCAAGTTTATGCTTTAACAAAATAAAATGGTAATATGATTAATAAAACTAAAACTATGAACTAAAAAAGGCAAACCTTTTTCCCACTTGAAATAAAAGTTATGCAACAAAAAGGTACATCTTAAAAGAATTTTAAGGTAGATCTGCATAATGCAGCATGTTACTTTGGAGGAATAAAGAATTTACTAGGAAGGTTACTTTAGATTCCCTTCTCCATTTATAGTTAACTAATCTATATTTTCGATACACTAATCTTAAGCAAACATCAAGATATATTAAGGTCAGTTCATTCATTACATCTAAATTTATTGAAATAACATCACATGAAGGGTACGCGTAAAATATACTTATTATTTATCGACTTAGGTGGAGTGAGAATTTAAATGGAAAAAAATTGAAAGGCACTACTACTGATTATGGACCGTTGGGGGACAGATCTGAAGATGACATACTATCAATTGCCCATTCTAGTAAGTCTCACTCTCTACCGACACTATTCAGTCCCATAAAGTCATTATTTTTAGTATATTTTGACTCGTATTTAGCTCATCGGATCACCTTATCTTGTTGATCTATTGGAAAATGAAAACGGCCTCTACCCTCACAAAATAGGGGTAAAGACTGCATACACTCTACTTCCCCTCCCCAAGATCCCACTTTGTAAAATTACACTGGATTTGTTATTTGTATGGGTCAGAGTCCGATCTCACGGTAATTAACGGAGTTAATCTCGTCTTGAGCTAATCCACAATTAACAGGTGGTATGGCCACTTATTCATAACAGGATTCGACTCTTGTCTGATTTAATCTATGAGGGCACGGCCCATTCATTCCCCCATGGGGACGGAACCTCAGCGTTGTCACGGCCATTTATTGCCAGCTCACGAAGCTCACATCTATAAATACTAAGAGTTGAAACCTTAAAAAAGAGGGGGGCTTCTTCGCCACTATTCCCAAGAGAGAGAAAACACACAACCATACCCATATTATGGAAAAAGGAACACCATTGTAAGGCTCTGAACCTCTCCATAGAGAGGCAGATTTGTGAGGGAGACGAGACGAGGGGGGTAGGGCTGTTCCGACCATTATATCTTATTAGACCCTAGCTTCCTGGCCGTTTGATCAAGTAACATCGACGGCCAGGATTAATCATTAATGAAACGACGTCGTTTTTGGGGAAGGCGGGGATTGGACCGGGTGGGGCGTATTTGGACTGGGTCAGCCTGGGGGGAAATGAATTAATTCCCTTGGCCTGGGATTGTCAAGCCCAAATGAGCAGCCTTTTTAATTTGCTCTCTTTTCTTCTTCTTTTTATTTATTTATTGTTTTCATTTTGTATTTTTTATATTTTTTGATTTTATAAAAAATGCAAAAATTAAAACAAAGACCTAATATAGTTACAAAGCTAAGCTAATTAATTCCTAAAATTGATTAAAATTCTATTTAAAGTAAAATCATGACGAATTCAACAATTAACAATAAAAAATGCAAAATGGACTATTTTTGTCATTTTCCCTATATTTTGTTTTTTTAAAAACAAACTAAACACTAATTGATCCTAACATATGAAATTAAATCCTAAATGCAAATGTCATGCGTATGTTTTGTATTTTTCATATGAATTAAAATGCACGAATAAAAATGCAAACAATTAACAGAAAATAACACAAAATTCACACAAGTGTAAAATAATGAGAGAAAAAATTATTTTGTTTGAATTTGGGAATAATTCATAGGGCAAAAATCACGTGCTCACGGGGTGTAATAAGTACTTCTGGAATTTAGACAAGCTACCTAATTTAGATTCTTCAATTTAGTATACTTTATTTACTAACAGTTGTATTACTTTAATATTTCTTTCTCTTATTTATTTTTCTAATTAAAAAAGCAGGTAAGTACCAACTATTTCAAAAATAATGGATCAAGAAGCATAAGTGACTTAATTAAAATGATTTGGGAGATTCTGGGTCACTTGAAGGACTGAGGGGTAACTTTTAAAAGTTTGCTGATGATAGGGGTAAATTTGGCCAGATAGTATAACGGTAGGGGTAAATCTGATTGAATAGTATAACAGACTTTAAATGTAGACAATATTTGAAAGCATAAGGTTAAATTTGGACCTTTTCCCTATTTTTAATAACCCTAGTGCCAGGCTCGACTGTTTCATACCTATTACTACCTTCTATCAACATGAACCAAGAGATAAAATCAAACTGTATTGAACGTATTTCGGTTCAGCAAAAGTTTGTCTCTCTACTATCCAAAAATCTAGTAACCTGAATCGAACTGACCAAAAACTGATTGAACCAACAGGATTCACACCCTTGAATCAGCCACTGCCTGTGACAGTGACTCCTGTTAAATGAATTAGCCTTGGAAATACAGCTGGAGAAACCACAGCAATCCCCGATCTTAGCAAGTTCTGACTTCCACTTTCCCGGGGTGCATCGTCTGTCAATAATATTATTATATCGCGAAATGTAAGATTGATCAGCAGTCTTAGCCATTAAATGTGGCAAATCTATGCTCCAATAGGGTGACACCAGAGTCCACCTCAATTTTGAAAATGCAAGTTTCCCTCGTACAGCCTAGTTAACGCACGTGTCCGTTAACTAGGTAAAGAAAACTATTTCCTGTGCATTTTCAAAATCTCATATTGCCTCAGTCTCATAATCTCCTTCATTTTTCATGATACTTCTGAGACTTTGCAGTGTCTCATAGATCTCAATTGACCTTGGCGATGATGAATCACTTGAGAAGAAAACATCAAGTTTATTTTTCACCTCAATCCAACTACATCCGGGGTTCTTCTTCAAACCTTTCTGCCTCATCAAAGCCCTCAAACTTGCTGCTTCTTCCCTCCGCCCAGCTTCCTCATAGATATTTAAAAGTTGAACGTAATTGCTACCTCTGTTAGGTTCCATCTTCAGAAGGTTATTGGCAGCTATTTCTCCAAGCTCTACGTTTTTATGGACTCGGCAAAGCCACACGCCCCGGTCACGCTCCACCACAAGATTTTGTATGAAATTATATGCATCATTCAAGCGTCCAGCACGGCCTACAAGGTCCACCACATTTATGTAGTGGTCCATTTGAGGTTTTATTCCATACTCTTCCATTAAGTGAAATAGTTTAAAGCCTTCATCCACTAAACCAGCATGGTTGCAAGAGGAAATTAAGGAAAGGAAAGTTATGCCATCAGGCTTGACTCCGTATTTCCTCATTTCATTGAACAAGTTAATAGCTTTACTGCACTCGCTGTGAGATCCATACTCTGCAATCATCGTATTCCATGTTACTAAGTTTCTTGTGGATACGTACTGGAATATACGCTCTGCATACTTTAAGCATCCACTTTTTATATACATATCAATTAGTGCATTTTCCACTTGATTGTCTTCTAGAATTTGATGCCTTATTTGGTAACAATGAATTGCCTTTCCTTGAATCAGTATCACTAAAGATGAAACAGCAGCAAGGGCACTAGTAAGTGTAACACAGTCCGGATACAATCCTTGCTGCACAAGTTGTGGAAGAAGATTTAAAGAGAGCTCGGGTAAGTCATTTTTCGAATAGCAAGTGATCAGAGAGTTCCAAAGCACCAAACTCTTATTAGGAACACCAGTGAAAACCTTTCCAGCTATCTCCGGCTGGCCACAATTAGAATACATATCTACAAGAGAAATGCTTACTGAACAATCTAATTCTACTCCAATCTTGACTGTGATTCCATGGATAGAGCAACCTAACTGTAAGCTTTCTAGTCCTGCACTAGCATTTATCACCATTGCCATTATATCAGCATCTGGATTAACATTATCAGTCTCCATCTCTTTATATATTTCCATTGCCTCCTTGAATTTCTTATTTTGACAAAGACCTGAGATCATTGAGCCCCATGCAACCACATCCTTCCCCTCCATTCTACTGAAAACTTCAAGAGCGTCATTTAACAATCCACATTTTGAGTACATAGTCACTAGAGCACTTTGCAACGCGATGTTATTCTGTATTGATTTCTTTATCAGTTCACCATGAATTGCGCTACCTAAATCATAAGATTCGTTCGTGCTGCATGATATAAGAATATTTGACAGGGTGAAAGAATCAGAAGGAGTGCCTCTTGATCGCATCTCATTATACACACGCATAGCATCATCGCCTCTGCCATTGCCTACATAAGCTGAAATCATAGAATTCCACACTTCAACCTCTTTATTTAATACAGAATCAAAAGCCTTGTCTGCATCTTCCAACATTCCAACCCTTGCATACATGGACAACACCGATGTACAGACATAAGGATCATCCTCAAAACCCATCTTGACAACATCCGAATGAACCTGCCTGCCGAAATCTATATCTTCACCCTCCGAACAAGCCTTCAAAGTACTAGAATAAGTCGTTGACATAAGTTTGCAGCCCCTGTTCTTAGCTAAAGTATATAGTTCTAAGCTTTTTCCCCATAATCCATTCTCACATAACCCACCAATTAATGCATT
>MU725602.1:21841-39655 GCA_026770625.1 Nicotiana glauca
ATCAATCAATGCAGTAACCACAAAAGGATCATGACCGAAAGCGTTTCTAACAACATAAGCATGAACTTCCTTTGCTTTGACAAAATCGACACGACCATTAAACAACCCCAAAAGAATACTAAGAGAGTACTCATCAGACTTGACATCAAGCTCTTGCATTCTTCTAAACAAACCCATACACTCCTCAGTAAGCCCATTTCTGATATATCCATCTAGCATAGCATTCCATATAGTTACATCTTGAACCAAATCTTTACATTCAGAAATAAAATCAAACACTTGGACTGCACTACAAAGTGACCCGCATTTCACGTACAAGTTGATGAGCGAAGTGATGATAAAAGGGTCATATTGAAGATCCATTTTGATGATTGTGCCATGGATTGTTTTCCCAGTATGAAGATTTGGAAGAAAGGTGCAAGCTTTTAGGAGAGCAGGAAAAGTGAATTTGGAAGTGTGGAGAGGAAAATGCGGTTCTTTAGAGTAGGCCGGGACAGCAATTAAAACAAAAATATTACCTACATAGGAAATTCGAAATTTTATAACATCTGATGTATTAGTAACAAAAATACCTTAGGAGTGACAAGGGCTTTTAAGATTCTTGGTCTGCATAATTTCCAAATTTAGACAAGTAGACAAAATAATCCAGCTGAGGTCTATCTGACAAGCTAGAAAAAGAGAGGCCCCCCCAAACCCAAAGCAAGAAAATTGGAAAAAATAAGAGAAAAGTTATAGGTGAATAATGCTGATAGATTTCTTTTGGATACAAAGCAGTACCATCACAAGATTTTTCTTCTATTCAAAAGGTAAAAGGTATGAACACCTTGTTCTTTCATTAGAATAATTCTTAAATGAGAATAGGGCGCAGTGATAACAATTAAAAATCAAGCAGATCAAAAGCCCAATGGGACTACTCACAGTGGAGGTTTGCGTAGCAATAGCTGAAACAGATAATATTTCATCGTCAACAGCTATAAGATTAAACGGTGAAGGTGACTCTGCTGAACTCTTCACTGTGTATTCCATTAGCATTTGTTTGTTCTCATTTATCCTGTAATTCGCACAAGAAATATCAGACAACTATTTTTCCACAGAAGAAATAATAGTTAAATAATAATGTGATAGATTTTAAGCATCCACTTTTTAGCCAAAATTTTAATAAAGCATAATATTTAAGCATCATTCTCATATATCAGTATGAAATCTCCAATTTCCTGTTTAACTTATACTTGATTGGCAATGAGATCTAACTTTAGTTTCCTTTTAGGTTGGTTGAATTCTATATTTTTCCTTTTCATGCCTTAAAAGGAAACACTACCTTTATAGGTGGGGTAAGGTTTGCGTACACACAACTCTCCCCATACCCACTTGTGGGATTTCACTGGGTTGTTGTTGTTGATGGCTTAAAAGGCTGAATCAGCAAGTGCTTTTCTTTTAGATGTCACTGCAGTTTCGAAATGCATATGCGTAAGTTATGGATCTTTCCACTATTCTATTACACTCACTTTACTGAACAATAAAATACCATAAGTATTAGCTGTTGGAATGCATCCATATTAGTAGGAAAAAAAGACATTTTCCTTTGTGAAATAATCAATGATGTACCAGCAGTTTGTGAACTTTGCTAATATACTAAAAGATTTGTTACATTGAAATGCGATTTATAAGGTTATGTGGATATTGCTGACATTCCTAATTGTTTGTAGGCCATATATACATTCACATTTCTTTTGCATTGATTTTGTATATTCCGAAGTAATTTTTTGCTGGTATACAAATCCAAACGATGGCCCATCTTTCTCAAAGGAGATCATATGATCTATCTCTGTAAGTGCGGTGAGCTCTCTTTTTTAATGTTCTTTAGTCCTCTTAGGAGATATCGTAGGAGTAGATGTTATAATTGTATTGACAAAAGTTCTCACCCTGTCCTTTTTTATTATACGTGTGCTTTCATGGGTGATGGTGAAAGGCAGATTATAGTATCTGTTCTACATTAGTGATGATAACCTGTTTTAAAAATCATAATAGTTCAGTGGATGTATTTAGAAAATTTCTGTGACATAGAGATGAATCACAAACACTTGAAAAATAAAGAAGATAACAATATGTATAACAAATTACTACTTATTAATTCATTGAAGAATTTTTTCAACCACCTAGAGTACAAAAGTCATAACAAAATTCATTGAAGAATTTTCTCAAACACCTAGAGAGCAAAAGCCATAACAAAATTCATTGAAGAATAAAATCCATTGATACTCCTCAAGAGAAATAGATAGACAATAGATAAAGATGAATCAAAGAGATGACAGAAGAGGTACTCACCAGTAAATACGATTGATGGAAGAAAGCACTACTCCTCAAGAGAAATAGATAGATAATAGATAAAGTTGAATGTCTCTGCATCAAGACAAAAAATCAAATTCAGTAGCATTGTCTAGAAAGAACACCGCAATATGCCGCTTTGCAGCAATCCACTTATCATATTATTGATACGAATTAAGATGCTGACCTCTTTAAAGTGTGGTACCTTGTGCTTGCGCAAGAGTACCTAGACGTTAGAATCAGTTAATATGGGAGTTAGGATAAGTTTGGCCATTAGTCAGTTAGGCCCCTACTGGTTTTATGTTATAGTTTACATAATTACACATTCACCCCACACATTTAGAATAGTGAAGCACATTTAGTCCATCTGTTGTTGCTTCTTTTGGATAGGATTCGTACACATTGAGCTAGGGCAAATAGATTCTCATACTATAAATTGTAATGTTTCTTTCTCTTCTCAGAGATGAAATATATCCATCTTACTTGTTGCTCCTATTTTTTTCTGCATTTCCAGTTCTTTTCTTTTTTATTTCTACTGTTTCATTGCCTTTGCTTCTTTTCTCTTCTAATTTTCTGCTATCCAGTCGAGATTGTATCAGTAGTATCAGAGCAAAGTCTTGGCTCTGTGGGTATCATGACAATCAACATGGATGAAGTTATGAAAACTCTTAAGAAGATATCGTCAGAGGTGTCGACTGTGGCAGCAAAACAGGCATAGTTGGAAGCTACTCAAGAGCAAACCTGCAGGAATCAGGAAGAAGCCTTGAGCGAAATGAGAGAGGTGCTCAATGAAGTCCTACACGATGGGAAAAGGCCAGAAAGAGACAAGCCAACAACTTATGGTGGAGGTGAGCTCTACTCCCCTAATGATAAGCCTTTTAACTTTGGGGACCTAGCTTCACCTAGCTCTCAAAGGGGTACTAGCCTTGTGGTTATGAACTCTAGCAGCAACCCTGTCTCTGTTGCTCAAAGTAGAGTTACCTCTTTGCCAATGGCACCTGTTTCAACTCTTCCTTTGAACCCTAGTTCTTCTCAGTATAACCTTCCTGCTAGAGTAGAACCTTCTCAACCTGCACCTTTCCAAACATACATCTCTCAACCACAACTTCCTCCAATTCCTAGAACAACTATGATGCCCTTCCCAACCATTCACAACCAAAACAGTTTGAGCAGGAGTTACCCACAGGCTCCCACTCAGAACCTAGGCTCACCTATGGTCATGCCACTACCTTATAATCCTTAAAACCAGCACACTCAGTTTCCACCAGCTTATTGTGCCCAAACCACTCACATATCCCCTCATTTGTACCACCAGGTGCCTTACCTCCCTACACCATCCCCTTACCAGCCTGTTCCTTCAAATGGCCACCCACAGAATCCTCCCTACAATCCTACTACTTCCCTGCCCAATATTCCTTTTTCCAAATACCATAAGGTTGAATTTCCTAAATTCAATGGTGATGACTTGAGGACTTGGCTGTATAAGGTGGAGCAATTTTTTGCTGATGAGGATGTCACAATTCAGCAGAAAAATGAAATTGGTATCTATGCACTTTGAAGGAGATGCTTTGCAGTGGCACTTGGGCTACATGAGGAGTAGAGGTTAACAACCTCTTCCCACTTGGGAAGAGTATCTGTGGGCACTTTGTGATAGTTTTGGAGCTGAGTACTCTGACCCTATGACTGAGCTCATGAATGTAAGGCATACAGGGTCAGTACAGGATTATCAGAGGGCCTTTGTTAGTGTGATCACCAGGATCAACTTAGCTACTGAGCATGCAATCAGTATATTTTTGAATAACTTGAAACCTGAGCTGAGAGATGCTGTTAGAGTTGGGAATCCCTGTAGCTTGCCACAGGCTTATTACTTGGCTAGACTGTAGGAAGCAAGCTTTGCTGCCCAAAGTAAGGTCATCAAAGGGCGGACTGCAGCTCATCATTCCAATTTTAAGGCAGTCCCAGGTTCAGGGCTCCATGGACCTTCTAAGGGAACCACAGCTGCTAACAAGGGACCCATTACTGCTCAGTTTGACAACAATAGAAGAAGAAGACTTACTCCAGCTGAGATGGAGGAAAAGAGGGCTCAAGGAATGTGTTTTTTTTGTGATGAAAAGTTTGTGCCAAGGCACAAATGCAAGGCCCGGAGACAGATCTATTCTTTGGAGATTGAGGAATCAGATTCATGTGATTTTGAAGGAGCAGAACTTGAAGAGGTCATCACTGGGCAAAAGCTGGAAAATGAAGATACTATTGAGAGTTGTGAGATCTCTTTAGAAGCTTTGCAAGGCTCTAAGGGATACAAAACTTTGAAGGTTCAGGGGTTCACTGAGCATAAACCAATCCATATCCTCATTGATAGTCGCTCCACACATAATTTTATCAATGAGAAGGCTGCTCAAAGAATTGGATGTAAAATTTATCAGATCGACCCTCAAGATGTATCAGTGGCTGATGGAAGAGTTATACAGTCAGTGAAAGGTAGTCAAGAATTCAAATGGTTGATGCAAGGTGTTATGTTCCAAGATGACTTCCTGGTGCTCCCTATAGGAAGTTGTGATGTGGTATTGGGAATTCAGTGGTTAAGCAAATTGGGGGACATTCAAATTAACTTTGAGAAGCTATATATGAGGTTTGAATATCAAGGTAAACAAACTGCCCTGCAAGGCATCCAGCCCTCCTTTAAAACAGTAGAGACCAAGGCTTTTAACAACATCACTGCTGGGGAAGTCCAACTTTTTATGATCAAGGTGTGCCCATCATCCTCATCCATTAAGGATCAGCATGATAACATTCTGAAGGAAGAACCAGTTCAAGTGCAGGCATTACTGGAGGAGTATCATGAGCTGTTCCAAGAACCCAGACAATTGCCCCCTTCAAGGGGAGTGTTTGACCACTACATTCCACTAAAAGAGGGCAGTCTTCCTGTGAATTCAAGACCCTACAGATACTCTCCCTTGCAGAAGGATGTGATAGAGAAAATGGTGTCAGAAATACTGCACCAAGGTATAATTCAGTATAGTGCAAGCTCATATGCCTCTCCTGTGGTGTTGGTGGGAAAGAAGGATGGCTCGTGGAGGTTATGTGTCGACTATAGGGCACTGAATAAGCTCACCATAAAAGACAAATTCCCCATTCCAATTATTGAGGAATTGTTAGGTGAGCTGGGGGGTTCCAGAATCTATTCTAAGATAGATTTGAGGGCAGGCTATCACCAAATAAGGATGGCCCCTTCAGATGTTCAGAAAACAGCTTTCAAAACTCACTCTGGGCATTACGAATACCTAGTCATGCCCTTTGGTTTAACCAATGCTCCTTCTAGTTTTCAGAGTTTGATGAATTACATCTTCCAGGCACACCTTAGGAAATTTATATTGGTATTTTTTTATGACATTTTGGTGTTCAGCAAAGATCTACAAGAACATGTATGCCACCTCAGAGTTACCTTTGATTTGCTGGTACAACATCAACTCTTTGTTAAAAGAAGCAAGTGTATATTTATAGCTACAAGAGTAGAGTACCTATGGCATTACATCTCAGCAGAAGGAGTAGCCACTGACCCTAAGAAGATAGAAGCTGTGCAGTTGTGGCCTGAACCAGTTAATCTCAAGCAGCTAAGGGGATTCCTAGGGTTAGCAGGCTATTACAAAAGGTTCATTCAAGGATATGGAGTTCTTAGTAAGCCCCTCACTGACTTGCTAAGGAAAGATAATTTCAAGTGGACTCCCAAGGCTACTGAAGCTTTCAACAGACTGAAGGAAGCCTTAACATCAGCACCAGTCCTCATACTACCTGATTTTTCAATACCTTTTGTAGTAGAAACAGATGCATGCAGCATGGGTATAGGGGATGTACTTATGTAAAAAGGGCAACCTATAGCTTACCTAAACAAAGGTTTATCTCCAAAGCATCAGGCCTTATCAGTATATGACAAGGAATTGTTGGCCCTAGTCATGGCAGTGAATAAGTGGTCACAATATCTAACAGGCAGGCCATTTACAGTCAAGACAGATCAAAAGGCTCTCAAGTTTCTCTTAGAGCAAAAGCTGGACACATGATCCCAATTGAAATGGATAACTAAACTCATGCAATATGACTTTGTGATTGAGTACAAAAAGGGAAAGGAAAATAAGGTGGCTTATGCTTTTTCTAGAATGTCAGTGGTAGAATTGGCATCCTTGACTCTCTCCACCATCAAGACTGATTTGTTGGACCAAATAATTCAAACTTGGAAGCTGGATGATGAGCTTGTAACCATCATGACAGAACTCAAGAAGGATGGGGGAGAATCAAAAGGGTGCACATTGGTGCACAATCAGCTAAGAAAGAATGGGAAGCTAGTGGTGGGACCTGATGAACAACTGAGAAAGACGATCCTGAAACTATGGCACGACTCTCCTTCAGGAGGTCATTCAGGCATAGATCATACTTATAGGAGGGTAGCTGCACTCTTCTATTGGAGGGGGATAAAGGAGGATGTTCAGAGATATGTCAAAGAATGTGACATATGCCAAAGGCATAAGCATGAAACAGTTCCTTACCCTAGATTTCTACAACCACTCAAAATACCCTCACTCGCATGGAGTAGCATCAGCATGGACTTTATTGAAGGACTGCCTAAGGCTAAAGGGAAAACAGTGATATGGGTGATAGTAGACAGACTAACCAAGTATGCCCACTTCATAGGGGTAGCCCATCCTTATACTGCTTCTGATATTGCTAAACTCTTTATGGAGCATGTGTTCAAGTTACATGGAATGCCCGAGGATATTGTGAGTGATAGGGATCCTATCTTCACTAGCAAACTATGGCAGGAGTTGTTCTCCATGAGTGGGGTTACTCTCAGTACCTCTACAGCTTATCATCCACAATCTGATGGACAAACAGAGGTGGTTAATAGGTGTTTGGAAACCTATCTCAGGTGTTTTTGCTCAGATTCTCAAAAGGATTGGTCCTCCTATCTAGCAGCAGCTGAATGGTGGTACAACACTACCTATCACTCTTCAATACAAACCACCCCTTATGAGGCTCTCTATGGCCAGCCTCCACCTTCTCACTTACCCTATATGGCAGGGGACTCATCCATGGAAGAGGTAGACAGGAGTTTGTTAACAAGGGAATTCAAGTATCAACTGCTGCAATATCATTTACAGAGGGCTCAACAAAGAATGGTTGATCAAGCTAATAAGCACAGGAGTGATAGGCAATTCAAAGAAGGAGATTGGGTTTACCTCAAGATACAACCTTATAGACAGCTAACACTATTAGGCACTCATTTTTCCAAATTTTCAGCAAAATACTATGCCCCTTATCAGATTTTGCAAAAAGTGGGCAATGTGGCTTACAAACTGTCACTGCCTTCTCAGTTACTACTCCATCACACATTTCATGTCTCCCAACTTAAACCCTGTCATAAGTTACCTGAAACCATTTCACACCCACCCATAATTGACATATCCAGCCCTTACTGTCCTCAACCTCAGAAAATCCTTGATAGAAGAATGATTCAAAAAGGGAACAAGGCTGTCGCGCATGTGTTGGTTAAATGGGATAAGGCAACATCAGATCAAGCATCTTGGGAAGACTACAATTCTCTCAAGCTCAGGTTTCCTACATTCCTTCCTTGAGGACAAGGAAGATTTTAACGGGAGGGATCTGATACGAATCAAGATGCTGACAGCTTTAAAGGGTGGTACCTTGTGCTTGCACAAGAGTACCTAGATGTTAGAATCAGTTAATATGGGAGTTAGGATAAGTTTGGCCATTAGTCAGTTAGGCCCCTACTGTTTTTAAGTTATAGTTTACATAATTACACATTCACCCCACACATTTAGAATAGTGAAGCACATTTAGTCCATTTGTTGTTGCTTCTTTTGGATAGGATTCGTACACATTGAGCTAGGGCAAATAGATTCCCATACTATAAATTGTAATGTTTCTTTCTCTTCTCAGAGATGAAATATATCCATCTTACTTGTTGCTCCTATTTTTTTCTGCATTTCCAGTTCTTTTCTTTTTTATTTCTACTGTTTCATTGCCTTTGCTTCTTTTCTCTTCTAATTTTCTGCTATCCAGTTGAGATTGTATCAATTATGTTATTGAAGCTCAGGCACAAAGTTTTTAATATCAAAAACCTCTGAAGTCCAAAGAAGAAAGATGCGAACAGAACTATGGGTACATTATTCCTCAAATTTTCCATTTCCAAATCTTTACAGAAACTACAAAATATATTCTGGATGCCTTCTTTATAAATCACTCACAAGAAAAATGAGACACCAATTACATGATAAAGCATTTGCAATCCTAGAGATAAACAATGGCTTAATCCAACAGAAACCAAAACCAAAATTGAAACAAGCAAAAAAGGGAAGGGACAAAGACATCGTTTATATTCTTTTCGAAATATTGGGGTTGTTATTTTTAGTTTTTATAACATTGAAGAATTTTCTCATACACCTAAACAACAAAATCCATTGATATTCCTCAATAGAAATACAGATAAAGATAAATCAAAGAGATGTTAGAAGTGAATCAAAGAGATATTAGACGTGATACTCACCAGAAAATAGGATTCGATCGAAGAAGACACAATCGAAACTTAAGATCAAGGGGATATAGACAACAGATGTTTTGGAGATAGCGTTGGAGAAAGAGGGTGTTAATTATCGAAGAAGTGTTAGATTGAGATGAAAAACCAGCGGTCTTCACCACGCGTTAAAATTAGGTTAAGCTAAACCCCACGTGTTGAGCTATATAGAGAGTTAGTGATGGTCTGAATAAGTAGTAATATGAAATGATAGAAGTACCCTCCGATTGGCTTTTAATTCCAAAAAACACACATGTTGACCTTTAGGTGCTTGTTATTCCTTCTTATTAATAAGTAGGAATGCTTGAGCTTCTTCATATACTCATCAACTATTAGTTGCACTCCTTGTGAGCGCTTTTTTCCAACCGTCAATACGCGTATAGGTATTGCTCTCACTGATTGGCCAGCGAAATTGGACTGCTGCTTTCCTGAAGGAATTAAAAGGTTGTTGAAACTGGCTAGAGGTGACACTGCCATTTTTTTTGGTGAAAAGGCTGAATTATCTTATCACACTGATGATGGGTTTATTTTAGGGAGCATTTTCTTAGTTTAAAAAGATATTTTAATGAAAAGTTTGTTTCAGAATGCTTTTCCCATCATTATCACTTAAATTAGTGGAAAACATGTTTCCCCACCAAGCAATAGCGTATTGTCATAAATGCACTTTAATTTGCAACCATACGAGCCCATTCTGGAATTTCTACTGGCGCGGCGCTCCATGCGCCGCGTGGGGCACCGCGGTAGTGTAAATTTCTGCGCTGCTTTGGTAATTTGGTCATAACTTCTTGTAGGAGTGTCCGAATGACGAACGGTTTGAAGCGTTGGAAACTAGACTCAAAGGGCTTTAATTTGATAGGTTGTTCATAACACAACTCGATATATACAATATATATAGGCTCATCCAAAGTGAGATATTGCGCGTACTCATTTGCAACTTTAGTCTGTTATGAAATTTTCAAACTCGACTTAGTCTTAGGACATTCGTTAAACCCCATATCAGTTATTAATATGCATCGTACACTTATTATCATATCTAATTGGTATACATCATAGTAATAGACCTCTTTCACATATAAAATAAAATAATTAGAACACATCAACTTTCTTACTTCTCCAAAATGCGCTGATTGTCCTATGGACTTTCAAATCCAATTTCGGACACACGTCTAAGTCTGAAATCACCATACAAAGTTATTGACATAATTAAAATCCCAATTTGGGATCTCTTGCTCAAAAGTCAACTCTTCGGTCAACTCTTTCCGTTTGAGTTTCAAAAATAAAATTTTGATTTTTCTTTAAATTTAACTCTAAATCTTACGAAGACCAAACTTGACCATACATGAGAGTCATAATGTGTATTACAAAGCTTCTCGGGGTCTTAAGCCGTTGAACGAGGTGCAAATTCTTAAAACAAAAATTTCGGTCGTTACAGGTATTAATTGCAAATGTTACAAAATCTTTTGAAGTTGCAAGGGAAGAAGCTGGAGTGGAGTATCAAGAGAAAAGTGGAATACAATCTCAAGATGTAGAAAATACTAAAGGAACAAGCAGAAGTGAGATTGGTTCCAAATGCATAGATGCAACATGTGATCTCCCTAGACCTCCCTCTCTTAACGACAATATTGAAATCGAAGAAAATGCTAGTGAAGATAATGATATAATTGGGTTGATCTTGACTATTGAAAATGGTTAGACAATGTCTAATTTTATTTTATATATGTTTGTTTTAATCAAAGATTATTAACAAATACTAATTGCGTTAGCTCTTATAAATATTTTTGCAGAATCTTGTGAACAAGCAACTGAAGCACATGGTGCACATTTGCAAGATAAAGAAAATGTGCAATTGGAAGAAAAAGAAAATGATACAAGTAATATCTTAGTTGAATTGTCTGTTGAAAAAACAGAAGAAGCTAGTGTGCAGAAGATAGGTACTGATTGTGTCCTCTCTCTCTCTCTCTCTCTCTCTCTATATATATATATATATATATATATATATATATATATATATATATATATATATATATATACACACACACACTGCTGGTAGAGGACAACAATGATGAAGCTCTTAACCAATATACGAGGAAAAGAAAGAGAGACAGTATTGATTTTGATGGTCCGTCATTTTCTATTCTTACTCCTACTCCTCCAAGTACACAAATGAGCATTGATGGGGCTTTGACTATGAAGGTTGAAGGAAATGTTGAAGAAGAGCTTGGTTGAGGTAAAAAGAACAAGAAGCTAAGTTGGCAGTTGACATCTCCTTTTGATTAGGAAAGAAAAGCAGGAACTCGATGGCAAACAATCAAAATACTCTGAAGAGTTCAGGATAGATAAAATCAACATATACTCATAGGTGTATTTTTCATTATGCCACAGAAGATGTTAAATTAATAAAGAAATTCATTACGTGGTTGCGCAAGGAGAAAAGAAGACGTCGCAAAAAAGAGTAAGTCCCTTAATGTATTTCACTACGTCCTTAACTTCTGTGATTGTAAGACTAATTTTAGGACTAAGTGTCCTGAACTTTTGAAGTTGTAAGTCAAAGTTAAGGACCATGTGTCCTTAATATTCGAACTTGTAATTCAAAGTTAAGGACTGCATGTCCTTAACTTTTGAACCTCCAAGTTAAACTTAAGGACTGTCTGTCCTTAAGTTTTGAACTTGGAATTCAAAGTTAAGGACAGATAGTCCTTAAGTTTTGAACTTGAAACTATAAGTTAAGGACCTCATGTCCTTAACTTTTGAACTTGATACCCAAAGTTAAGGACAAACAACCCTTAAGTTTTGAACTTGAAACTCAAACTTTAGGACCAAGTGTCTTTAACTTTTGAACTTCTAATTCAAACTTAAGGAATGCATATTCCTAACTTTTGAACTTGGAATTCAAAGTTAAGGACAAACAGTCCTTAAGTTTTGAACTTGAAACTATAAGTTAAGGACCTCATGTCCTTAACTTTTGAACTTGATACTCAATGTTAAGGACAGACAGTCCTTAAGTTTTGAACTTGAAACTCAAACTTTAGGACCAATTATCCTTAGCTTTTGAACTTTTAATTCAAATTTAAGGACTGTCTGTCCTTAATTTTTCAACATGAAAGGCTAAGTTCAAGACTAAATTCTAACTTTGATATTTTCAAAATTTTCAGGGGACAAAATGATGTATATGCTGATGATAATGGCGTGAGGAAAAATCCCTACAAATTGTATCATCAAAAAATCAGTAGAAAAATATTCTTCCTTGAGTTTTCAGATAGCAGTTTTGTACTTGATGATAAGGTTAGATAATTCACAAGGCATTTATTTTTTTTATTCTTAATTTATCATTTTTAATTATTTTATGACTGATGGATTTGTTTTATTTTTTGCTTTTTTATGAAGCATATTGACATTGCCCTATATTATCTGAGAAAGAAGGAATGCTATCACCCTCGCGATCATCTTTTTTGTTGCACAACTACTGATATTCTTTTTGATAACTATATGGTGCTTGTTTATAAAGATTTCAGTGAAGATGCTACTGATAACTTTTGGTGTGCTGGTGATAATCAGTTGTTTCTGACACCATATGTGTGGGGGGACAGCCGTATATGTGGAATTGCTTGGACAGAAGTTGACAAAATATTTTTTCCATGTCGGCTTCCTTCTGAAGATGATAATGCTGTGACACACTTTCTTTTGGGGGTATTTTACTTGAATCAGAAAAAGATTGATGTATACGATTCCGTATACAGTGAGCCATATGAGACAGGACCGAATTACATGGAAATGTATGCACGCATGATCCCTCACTTGCTAAAGTTCTCACAGTTTGACAAACATCACAAGTCTTTTGGAAATATCTTCAACAAATTTGATATTGAATGGCAAAGATCACCACACCAAATTATATCGTATGTGTTGTTATTTGTTATATTATTTATACGTACTTTAGATTTATAATTTAATTCAGTGCATATCTTACATTTCTCTTAGGACTGATTGTGGTGTATTCCTGATCAAATATGTTGAGTTGTTGATGATTGGAAAGGATATGGAGCAATTCAAACCCGAAGACATAAAAGACTTTAGAAAAGAACTTGCTGCAAATCTTTGAGCACATGGTGAATGGAAAAGAAATTCTAGTTATGATACTCCACCAGAAAATGTTGGCGATGATTATGAGAGTGAAAGTGAAACTTACTGTCCAAAGGAGTTGTAGTTTAGTTTTAAAGAAAGTTAGTTGTGGACGATCTTTTGTATAAAATTGTTGGAAAGGATGTGAGCACGTGATTTTTGTACTACATGAGGATTACTCCCAAAAATTTTAAAATAAAATAGTTTTGGATTGTATGTGATTTTTGTGAATTTTTGTATTATTTTTCTTTTACTATTTGTATTTGTCTGTGCGTGTTTGTTTGTTTAAGTTAATATAAAATACAAAAAATATATCCTATTTTGCATTTAGGATTTAATTTACAATTAACAGTAAGTAGGTGTGTTTTACAAAATTAAAAAAAAAAAGTCACAAAAATATGAAATTTGCATTTTTTTTTTTGATATCAAAATTGTGTGATTTGATCTTTAATTGTTTAAGTTTTGTGTGATAATTATTATTAGAAATTGATTAGTATTTTAAGTTAATCCCGATTTTACAATTTATTTTTTAGAATTTTTATAATTAGGAATTAAAAGAAAAAATATGAGAAAAGAAGAAAACATAATAAAGAAGGAAAATCGGACTGGGCCACACATAAAATCATCCAATCCAGTCCAAAACACATTCCATACCCGGCCCAAACCTTTAGCTCTCAGACGTCAAAAACGATGTCGTTTCAAGACCAGCGAATCTCGACCGTTCATCCCTTCTCATCCAACGGTCCAAGACCTCACCCCATAACCCGACCCGTTCTCATCAGAGACCGATCCGGTCTCAAAGTAATTGAAACGACGACGTTTCAATTAATCAGCTAATCCAGGCCATTGAATCTAGTTGATCCAACGGTTGAAATCAAATCACCTCGCCCCTATAAAAATCCAATATCCTACCCCAGCCCCCTAACCGAACACCCCCCCTCGTATCCCTGTTCATCGTCTCTCTCAGAGACGAAGAACCCTAGCCAAGCTGCCCCCAAATCCTCCCCTTCTCCGATGGCGGCGCCGACCCCAATCCGCCTGAAAATTATACCAGATAACCACCTCGACCTCCCCATTCCAAATCCTTACTCCATCACTCTCGAATCATCCCCGAGTTCTTCGAATATTAAATCGAAGAACTGAACCAAACCTCACCTTGTCCGTTTAACCCCTAATTAACACCATGCCCCCATTAGACCTTCCTCATATCAAAACCAACCTTAGTTTCTTTCGAATCTGCCTGGGACTCGTCGAATATCAATTTCAGTTCAAGAACCCTAGCGCCGCCACAAGATCCCTTGGTGGCGGCGCCAACCCTAAATCTTCCCCAAGTCACACCCTGTGACCATTTGACATCCCTCATCCCTAAATCACCCCTAATTTCCTTCGAATCAGGCCAGAATTGGTCGAATTTTAATTCAACTGGTTGAACGAATTTAGAAGAACCAAAGAATTTGAGGTCGCAACTGACCTTAGTCAAGTGTTCTTAGTAAGGAACACTCGATTAAGGTCCGTTTTAGCCTCAAAAAGCCCGAGTCAAGACTTCAACTGATCGAAGTTTATTTGGTTTAAGCTTTGGAGGTAATTTTTCTTTTCATTTCTTTTTATTTTACATTTTCTGCTGATGTCTGATCACACGTTTATTTTAGCTTATTTAAATTTTCGATTTTCTGTCTTTGAATTCGTTCTGTCCATCTTCATTCAGACCTTTTTATTTTGGTCGAATTTTTCTTCTGTTTATTGTTAAATATAGGTTGTAAATTATATAACCAATGTGAATAGATTCGTCGATTAATTAGTTTCCTGATAATTTCTTGTCTCTGTCAAATGCCACTCGAATTTCTGTTTGCTTGTGTATCTATTACTGGTCGTTTACTTATCAGTCGTAATATGTAATCGATTAATTAGGTTTCGTCGATTAGGTCGTTCGTATATATTTGAATCGTTCGGCATTTTGTTACATTACTGGAATTTTTTTAGATTACTGTTTTATTAGCTGGAATTGGTTATAGCTGTAGCTAATTTTAGGAATAATCATAAGTTAATTCTGTTTAGTTGCCAGGAATAAATAGATTTTAAGGGTTAAGTAATTTTAAGACTGTTTGAGAGTTTAGGATAATGTAACAGTAGAATCACAGGGTTACTTTGGAAATAAAATTTTGTTGAAGAATTGTTTTAGGTTAAATATTGTATTCACTGCTGGAATAATAGGGTAACCTAATAGTTTCAATAGAGGACAATTAGCATAAGCTTAGGGGTCAACCTAGATAGTATATAAAATGAAGATAATGGTAGTAATAGGAACTTCACTAAATCTGGTTTTAAGGAGCTGAAATGTGCACTAACTGAAAATATTTTATTTAGCACAAAGATAGTGGGTAATTAAAAAAAAGGAAAAAGCTGAAATATAATGGATGTAGCACTAGTTGGATGCCTATTAATAGGCTGAAAATCAGAGAGAAAAAAGAGGACTAAATTTGGAGAGATCAAAAACACCAAAAGGGCATTCTCTGTCAGCTTTTAATCATTTTTGAGAGGATTTTCAGACCATAAGAGAGTGAGCTTAGTCGAGGAACCAGTTTTCATGTAGTCTTTGATCAATTTGAGAAGATGTTTGAGATTTTGAGGGAAAAAAAAGATCAGTTCGAGAGAGCAATTTCTTAGAGCAGTTTTGGTCAGTCTTTAATCAGTTAGAAAAGGTCCTGGAATCAGTTTTAGGCAGTTAGTTTGTTCTACTAATGTTGTTCCGTTAAAGCTATTAGGCAACTACAATTTTCTGATCAATCTACATCCTTCACTTCGAAACCTTGCAGTTGAGGTTTCAGGGGTTCACCAAAAGGATGTTGAGTGATTTTTGGGTCCAGTTGGATTGTATTTCTGGGTGCATTTGCAAGTTTGCTTGATTTTTTTGGTATTGCTGTGGGTCAACTTCTCGATTCTGTTGGTTCCTGTTTCATTGATTCACTCCTGGGTTGAAAATTGTTGTTGCTATTTGAGATTCCTGATAGCTGTTGCCTGTTCTGCTGCTGACTTCATCTTCCCTTCTTGTTTGCTAATTTTCAGGTACACTTCCTGAGGTCATTATCGTTTAAATCTCCAGTCAAATTAATGAAATGAAGTTGAAGCTTGTTATGTTGTAAATTTTGTTTATTCTCTACACTTCAATATTTCGGTCTAATTAATCTAGGTTGGACTGTTGAGACTCTTGAACCTTTTAATTTTGATATGGCATAACCCTGTTTTCACACATCATTTTGATTTTTTGGGTAATCGAAGACTAATGTGCATATGAAATTGTGTAAATGGATTATAAACCATTTTGAGTTAGATAAATTGTGAATTGCTATGTCTCGAATGAACGCGAGTTTTTTCTTTTTTGAGTTTGAATACTAGTTGTAATCAAGTTCATGTTAGGTTATTAGAATAATTTGGTTTAGTTTTAGCTAATCTCTTATCATGTGTTTCGTAAGCCCGTTTGAAAAGTAATTCGACAATAAGTAAACCTTTGGTAGTTTTTTTATTTTATTTTAAGTGGTAATCAAATCAGATCTTGAGTCTGGCAGGCATGCGTCATTTGGGGTTGGGCTCTGTGGGCCTTAGACTGAAATGGCAACTTGACCATTATTTTTTTAAATAGCAGGCTGTGGTTTTTTTAGGTTAGATAGCAGGTTCAAATTAAAAGGGCACTCCCTTTTGTTTGGATCCGGATTTGAACTTGAAACCCGAATTTTATAACATTAATTAATTAGGACCCTTTTTTTTATCTTTTAGAGACCAACATAAATTGAAAAACCATAGTTGCTTTTAGCATTATTTTTTTTTAAAAAAAAAAATGAGAAGAGCCTCGCCAAATAAAACGCACAAATGCGGGGCCCTCAATAATAGCTTGTAAATACTTAGACTTGGAAAGACCGTTTAGTAAATATTACGGTCTTCCCAAAAGATAACAATCCGGTAGTCGCTTTAGGCGCGATATTTAATAAAATTATATTCTTAAATTCGGGTGTGTATTTCATACAATCCAACTCTAAATCCGAAAAACGTCAAAATAAAAATATGTCGAGGATCCGGGTGCATTTCATGTCACGTAATCCAAAAACATATTTTTAGGCGACGTTCCTTTTAGTAAATAATAAATATTGAAAGCAGTTAAAAGTTAAATTTTGCACATAAGTAAAAGCATAGTATAAATCAGATAAGTAAGCCGAATATGACAGTTGAACGACCGTGCTAGAACCACGGAACTCGGGAATGCCTATCACCTTCTCCCGGATTAACAGAATTCTTTATCCGAATTTCTGGTTCGCGGACTGTTAAACAGAATCATTCTTTTCCTCGATTCGGGATTCAACCGGTGACTTGGGACTCCTTAAATCTCCCAAGTGGCGACTCTGAATTGAATAAATAAATCCCGTTTTGATTGTCCTTTAATTGGAAAAACTTCCTTGCTACCTCCCCGGGTAGCGGAAAAAGGAGGTGTGACAGCTCTGGCGACTCTGCTGGGGACGAAACCCAAAATCTCTGGTTCAGGGTTAGAAATTCGAGCTTGGTATATTTGTTGTATTTGGCTTGTATATTATCTGATTTTGTTACATGTTTGAGCCTAATGTGCTAAGTGTTGCTATTAACGCTTTGATATTTTGTGAACTGTATATAAACTGTGCCGAAACCCATATCCTCTCTGAGTCTTCTAAATCATGAAGAAGGATGCACTTCGTGTGACTTCTTTTCTGTTAAAGTCTATTCCATTTTTATCACGAGGTGTGGATAAGTTGCAAAGCCGGCGA
>MU725605.1:4483-29927 GCA_026770625.1 Nicotiana glauca
AGTACAAAATTAGAGATGAAACTCTAATTATCCCAAAATATATCCCAAGAGAATAACCTCGCTACAATCACTCACAAAGAAGAAGTTCACTCAAAGTGTTTCCCAACACTAACTCTATGGAATATAATAAAACTCTCTATTACAAGAATACTCAAAGTGAGCTTCTAATCAAAATATGGGATGATTCAAATGAAGTAAGATGGCCTATATTTATAGGGCAAAGTTCTTGGTCCCCAAGCAAAGAAAAAAGAATAAAAGAAAATATTTTTATTCTTTGGCTCCAAGCTAGACTTCTTTGGCTCTAAGTTTGAATACTTTGGCTCCAAGTTTGTTATGGATAAATTTAGGCCATATCTTACAAAAACTATATATAGAGGGACGGATTTAGGGGCGCAAGGGGTTCACTCGAACCCCCTTCGCCGAAAATTACATTGTATATATAAGGCAAAATCTAATTTTTATCTCTATATATTAAGTTTTGAACCCCCTTAACACAACCCAAAAGTGTAGTTTAGTGGTCAAGGGGGTTAAAAAACTCAATAAGGTCATAGGTTCAATTCCCACTAACTACAAAAAAAAATTTGAATCCCCTTCGTGGAGATAGCAAGTAGAACAGAAGTAGAAAGTTGTAGCATACTTATAAATCTTTCATCTTACTTTTCTCTTTTGTTCCTTAGATAATAATCCTTTCCTCTAATGACTTGATTTGATACCAAACACATTGATATCTTGGGTTTGAATGTCGGGTGTTGAATTCATTACCAACAGTTAGGTCAAATCCTTTTAATTAAGAATCCTTCGTTTTCTCCTAATAAAAGGATTAGGAATGATTATCCATTTTATTACTTTACTCTTAAGATGCCTCTAACTATAGGAGGATTGCCTATACACCTTTTAGCCCCACCCCCACCTGGCCCATTGCTAATTTGACAGTTGGGTGAGGAAGAAGCCCCAATCATGAAGCATGAAATCGAGCAATTATTCACAAAATTAAAAAATAAGGAGATAATTAGGGGCACATGTGGATCAATTTGGTGTATCACTACTAACGTCTCCAGTATTATGGTTAGCAATACAAACTAAGTGGATGTCACCTAATAATTGTAAGGATTTAAATTAATAATATAAAATATTTCTTATAGTACCGGTATATTTTAACTTGTTGTATGAAATAAGATTTCTTTATATTATTAATCCATTTTGTATGGACGATTATTTGTAACTATTTATTTTAGATGATTTGATAGTAGAAAAATCTTTTATTATATTATTGTTGTATACTTCTTCCAGTCTACTTTAATTGAATTTTTGGCTTTTTTTATGGTCCACAATATTTAATTTTTTCAAATATTAAGAAGGAATTAAATTTCCTTTTCCAAAGTAGCTCTTGAAGTAAAAAACCTTAAAGAATTTATTATATTTTCAATGAACAAATTAATGTTAATATGATTAATTTTTTTTATGAATTAATACTAGAAGGAGAATTTCTTAGTATATAAAATAGTCAAAAAAAATCAATTAAAATGAACAGGTGCGAGTAGAAGTTAAACTTTGTTTGAGATAATAATTTTGTTAATTAAAAAAAAAGAAGAAAAGCTTAGAAAGGCCATAATTAAAGAAGCTCCATAATGTCATTATCAAAAAGGGTATCACATGCTTTTTTTCCTAGCTAGCCATTAATTTCAAAAGGAGTCCTCATGGCTTTGGTTTCACATTAATGTGTGCTTGATTATGACTTGAGCTCATACTTGCCTTCTTCTTCTCCTCTTATTTCCTCTTTCTTTCTTCTTTATATACATATATTTATTGTTCCTAGCAAGTACTTAAGTATTATGGGGGATTCATTTGATGAAGAGTGTGATTATCTATTCAAGGCAGTTCTAATAGGAGACTCAGCAGTTGGGAAATCAAACCTTTTGTCAAGATTTGCTAAGGATCAATTTCAGCTGGATTCTAAACCTACCATAGGAGTTGAATTTGCTTACAGAAATATTAGGGTTGGTGATAAGCTCATCAAAGCTCAGATATGGGACACTGCCGGTCAAGAAAGGTAACCCCAACTTTTTATTTTATTAATCCTTCACCCTTTTTTATTCAGTTGGTCTTGTTTTTAATCCATTATTTTGTATCTCTGGATTCAACAATCATCTTTCCTTAAACAATTCAAATGAATTTTCACTTTTAATCTGCACTAGAAATTATTTACGCCGAATTTTTTTTATAAAATTTATATATAACATATAAAATATACATTTAACTATTATTTTGAGAATGACACTATTGTTTTTAGACCCTTTATGAGTGTTTCTATTAGGATTGGAACTATTAGATCAGTACAAGTTTTGCTTAACGTGTTAGAATCCTCCCTTCAGAAACTCTCTTTTTGGCCAGCAGAGGCAGAGCTAGCCTATTATTAGGTAGGGTTTAGGCCGAACTCAATCAATTTTGTTTAAAATTATATTTGTATTAGGAAATTTATTAAATAAATATAAATATTTAATTACAAACCCTTTAACTAGGACGAGGTATGAGTTCCGTAACAAATTCAGAACCCATAAACTTCAAATTATTGTTTCGTCTCTGTTTGCTAGTGTTTAGTGACGTGGCTTCTTTGTTATAATCTCAAGTTCAACGTATATAAGTAGGTCATTACAAGAATATCTGAACACCTTTTATAGTATTACCAAAACATTTATGGATGAAAAATTTGGTCTAATTGCAAAAAGGGAATTAAGAGAAAACAGTTGGTAATTTGCAAGAGAGTTTCCTAATTGATGACAGGGCTAAATGAAGGATATTCTCTCAACATCAGTCCAAATTAACCGCCCAATTAATGTGTTAACATTATCTTCACGCCTCTTAAGTCCATAAAAGTATCAATAACAGCTCACCACTATGTGGACATGATCGATAAATTTGACTAAAGTGTATTATGAAAATTTAATTAAATTAAATCTATTCGCATGCGATTTATTTTTTCTTTTAGGAAAAAAAAAAAAAAGATATTGCTGTACATTATCCGTTAGGTCAATATGTCATTTGAATTATTTTTTCAATATATTTTCCATTATTAAGTGGCAAGGAGCAATTATCTAAGAGGCACATGATAATGCTATCAATGCATTGTTATTAAAAGAAATGTTAGCGTATTAGAGGTACAGAATATTTAATATGATCTCAAAGTTTCAATGTTTAAAGAGGTATTATCACTTTTAGCCCGTGCCAAAAATTATTTACCTTCGATAGCCGAAAAATTACAAAATTTGTATAATTTTCGTATATATATATATATTCGACTATTATTTTGAGAGCGGTTAGATTGTGTCATTTTTCTATATTAAAGTTTCCCCAAAAAAATATCCAACACTACTCGAATCAAAAGTTGTAGATGGATTTTAACTTCTTTTTCTTTTAGCGTTCTTTAGTCATTTTAGATCGATAAACATACTCGATAAATTACACTTATTCAAAATAAATAAAAAGAAAGAGTTAGTATACATGTAAGTGCGTAAATGATCACGGCTCTAAAGAAGTTGCCATTTCCTAGGTTTCAATTTATATGACCTAATTTAACTAGGCATCCAGTTTAAGAAAATAAATAAATTATTTAAATTTTGTTGTCTTAAATATTCATAATATTTTTATGGTTATAAGACTTTTGAAACTGGTGGTTTTAAATATGACATATCATTTGTATGTCTATAGAAACTTGTCGCTAAAGGTAAAATGAGAAATTCAAATTTAGAAAGATGTCATTATATTCTTTTTGGAATGAACTAATAAGAAGATAACATCATTCTTTTTAGAAAAATTATCAGCTATGTCCATTTATAAGTAGTTCATTATAAAAATTAGTCAATTGATAAAATATTACTAATATTAGCCAAATTAGCCAGTTAGCTATTTGTAGCAAAAAAAATATCAAATTTTTGCTTTGTTTTGGGTGGGTGTTAAATTGGGCACAACTTAAGGAGCTTAAATCTCAGTTTTGGGATGATTTGGTGAAGTTTTGAGGTAGTTTGGATTAAAAATTCGAAGTAAAAGCTGAACATGAAAAAAATGATAAATGTATCACATTGTGTATCATATGTGTATCACATGTGTATCATATTGTATCAATTGTGTATCACATATATATCCATGTATACATGTGTGTGAGGTACTTGCGTGATACATGTGTCGTAGAAGATTTTTTTGAACTCGATTTAATTACGAATTTTGATACAAAACCACTCCAAATCACCTCCAATCTTTCTCAAATTTTTTATATTGACTTATCTATATATTCTCAATGAATTTCAACTATACCCATTGAAAAAGTTTTTTTTTTCGTTTAAATTTTCGGAATATTGTTTAAATTTTTGTATTTCATTATCTTATTTGCTACCCCGTCCATGAATTCCTTTCCATCTTGTATCTAATATTGCTAATCACGTTTAAAAATATGGAAGGTGATTTTTGCAAGTGATTCTTTGAGAGAAAGAACCCTATTATTTGGATTTTTAATTTTTGTTGGCTAGTTTTGAAAAATCTATGAGTAATGGCTAGAGGTTGGTAAGTTAAAATTTATTTGAGACATTTGTGTAAGTTTCCCTTCTTTTATAAAACAGAGGGAGTATTAATCTCCAACATAATTACATAAATATTGTTCTTTCTTCCAGGTTTCGAGCCATAACAAGTTCATATTATCGTGGAGCACTTGGTGCCTTGCTTGTGTACGATATTACAAGAAGAGCAACATTTGAAAATTTAAGAAAATGGCTATACGAGCTTAGAGAATATGGCAGCTCAGACACTGTAATTGTTCTTGTTGGAAATAAATCTGATTTGGCCAATTCTGCAAGAGAAGTTAATGTTGAAGATGGGCAAAGCCTTGCACAATTAGAAGGATTATCTTTTTTGGAAACTTCAGCAAAGGACAATCTAAATGTAGAAGAAGCATTTCTTCAAATGATTACAAAAATTCATGAAATTATGAGCCAGAAAAGCTTGGAAGCTAAGATGAATGAAGCAACTACACCAAAATCTCTTCAAGGAAAAAAAGAAATTATTAACATGATGGATGATGAAGTAACAGCCACCAAACAAAATTCTAATTGTTGTTTATACTGAATTCTAATTAATTGTAATTTCTTTGACATTTATAGTTGGAGAAAAAAGGATCACACTTTTACTTTTGGTTGTTGCTTCTTTCTTTTTGTTATTGGATCTTTGCAGGACGCATTAATATTCACAAACAAAGACGATACTGAATGGGCTCGCCGTACTGCTTGCTTTAAAACCTATTCGGATGGCGCGAGATAGGATACACTTTACTTTCTTGTTGCGTGAAAGTGCTTGAGCAATTAACCAATCTCTTTGTTTCTTTGTCAACTTAATCCGCGGCAGCATCCTATTTTTAAAACATAGTGCAGTCTTGTTATAAAAAATATATTTCTCTGTTTGACAGTTGATTTCGTCTGGTGTAGTTACAAATAACACTAAAATGACAAAATGATCGAATGTAGGAAGTTAGGAAGTTTACCAACATATGTGATATAACTACTTAGTGCTGGCAAAATGAAAAAATAACGGTTATTCATCCATGTTAATCATTAAAAAATGGATTGGATAATAAACTTTTTAAAAATAGGTCAAATATGAATAAGAACCACTTGATAAATGGATAAAATGGGTTTAAGTTTTATATTTGCAAAGATCCAAATTAAGGATTTCTTAAGTTTGGGAGACTAGGAAATCTCCCAAAAATGATCATATTCAAGAAGCCATGAATAATATGAATATCCATATTATCCGTCGGTTAACTCATTTTCTATCCATACTACATATGGGTCGGGTGGGAAAATCATACGTTTTTATATTACACATATTTTCATCGCGTCTCATATCCGATCCGACCTGACCCGCCAGTTTGCCACCCTTATAACTATTTGAGTTGAAGATTATCTTTGAGCCATTGTCGAGTGAGACTTCCAGAACTTTTATCGAAGCCAAAAATTAAAAGGACAACGCACGTCAGTGTATGGGTCAAAATTTGACCACAAGTGGGTTATCATTAAAATGAATGGTAAGGGGCCGACCCACCCATAGTCGTACCCACGATGCGTAATAGTGACGAGCATCTCGGCCACTGCCGAGATCGAGCCGTCAGAAGGCTTACACGACAGAACATATGTCGTGGTACTTGGGCGAGTAAGGAAGAGTATAGTCATGAGAGGGTATGGTGGTTAAAGACCATTGGATAAAGGAGAAGATTGGTAATATATATATATATATATGAGAGGAGAAGGCAAGAAGAGGGGGTTCCCATTCAAGAAAAAGAGAGAAACAATGTATCAAAGATGAGAAGAGGAGGGGATCTCCAACAACGAAGCAAAAGGCGAGATTTTGGTTACAACCCTTTGTAATCATCATTGTTGAATCAATAAAGACAGATCTCATAGTTATCAACGACTTTCCCTCTTTTCCTTCTTTGCTCTTACAAGTATGGAATAATATATCAAAGATGTAAGCTTATCAGTTACGTTTGATGTCTGGTAATCATCTTAAGAAATGTATATAAGCTAGGCCTCCTTCGATTCTCATATTCAATATGCTTAGATCTAGAGTTAATTATGTGTCGCTAAGATTTATCCTCCTTTTTCTTCATTAATTGGTTTAAGAAAAAGCTCAACACTTTTTGGTCAAACAATTTGGTGCCATCTGTAGGGATTTCTTAGCCAATTTTTTTAGTTTCTAGATCTAGAACCAGTCAAGTATCACTACCAGGCTGTCGTAGCCTTACCATCTCGGCATAAACACCAACTCGAAAGAATGGTAGATAAGTTTTTGAGATAACCGTACCAATCTAGGTCAGATCTCTACATAAAATAGAAATTATGACCGATGTCTATGCAAAACCCACGCCTCACCCGTAGCGATGGGTTCGGCATGCCATATATATATCTAAAGTAGAATCATGATCGCTGTGCGTTTGGCATGACCGTAACCCTATTTAACTTATTCACCTTATATGCCGACCCGTACTCCCACCTCTTAGGAAGGGACGATAGCCTACTGTGTGATCCTTTGAAACATGAGACATATCCTGCCCAATTTTCATACCCACATGTACTGGATGATTTATGAACAAAGTATGACATGTTTCCCTTATTATTTGTGCATATCGGAAGGGGTCGGATTGGGACTCGGTTTTTAACATCCCAATGGGCAAGGTAAGTCCAACCCACGAGAAGCCTAGAAGCAATTAACGACGGAGCCGAACACGGCCGCCAAGCAGTGTCCGAGAAAGCCCTCTAAGCCGTACCATATTACAAATAACAGAAATAGTTCAGCACAGATCAACTATTAAGAAAATCTCCAGAACAGGGGACTCACCTACGAAACGCACGGTAATCTCCAACGAAATCAAGGTTACGCGAACTGGGACTCACCCAAGGTTACGCGAACTAGGACTTACCCATGAAACGCACAGTATTCTCCAGTAAAAGAACACCCAATCACATAGGGACTCACCCTGACGCATGCATAAACAGTACAGCAACGTGTAATGTTCTCCAATAAAAATAATACAATGGGTTACAATTCGACCTCGCTCGAATTAACACCTTTATGGGCATTGGCCATCATCAAATGGGTTACAATTTTACCTCGCTCAAATTAACACCTTTACGGCCACTGGCCATCATCAAATGGGTTAAATTTGACCTCGCTAGAATTAACACCTTTACGGCCACTGGCCATCGTCAAATGGGTTACAATTCGACCTCGCTCGAATTAACACCTTTACGGCCACTGGCCATCATCATATGGGTTACAATTCAATATCGCTCGAATTAACACCTTTACGGCCACTGGCCATGTCAAATGGGTTACAATTCGACCTCGCTCGAATCAACACCTTTACGTCCACTGGCCATCGTCAAATGGGTTATAATTCGACCTCGCTCGAATCAACATCTTTACGTCCACTGGCTATCGTCAAATGGGTTACAATTCGACCTCGCTCGAATTAATACCTTTACAGACACTAGCCTTCATCAAATAGGTTACAATTCAACCTCACTCTAGTTAACACCTAAAGGTCATCGACCATTTTCAAATAAAATAAAATTTCAACCTCTCTCGAATTTACAACGGATCACAATTTCGATCTTAGACTCATATCTTTGCGGCCGTCGGCCATCGCCAAGTAAAAGTAAAAATTCGTCCACCCGAATCAACAGATTAAAGTTCGATCTCGTTTGAATATATATGTCAGAACTTGACTTCGCCTAAGATGGTGACTCCGAGTTCAACCTCGTTTGAATATATAAGTCAAACTCTCGCCCAAGATAGCAATTTCAAGTTCGACCTTGCTCGAATACATATGGAAAAATTGACTTCGCCTAAATTGGTAAGTCTGAACTCGATCCCACTCGAATATATAAGTCAAATCTGACTTCGCCCAGGATGGTGAATCTCAATTCGACCTCATTTGAATTAAGGTTGAATCCGTTCAAGTTAGCAAACCAGAAGTCAATCTCTCCCGAACCTGCAGGTCCAAAATGACTTCATTCAGATTGACACGACGAGTTCCTACTCGATTAGGGCAAGATTGGATTCCCAATTAAAAGATCAAGGACTCATCACAAAAATAATCCAAAGGTCTACGCAAAAAAATATATATACAACAAACGGGAGAGAAGGAAAAAGAAATCAAAAGATACACCAACAAAGGCGAAGCAACTACTTCATACAAATATACGTGCGCAACAGCTGCATGTCTACACATTTAAAAGATCAAGGACTCATCACAAAAAAAAATCCGAAGGTCTACGCAAAAGAATATATATACAACACACGGGATAGAAGGAAAAAGAAAATCAAAAGATACATCAACAAAGGCAAAGCAACTACTTCATACAAATACACATGTGCAACAGTTGCACCTTACAAAAGGCCAAAACAGGCCTTCAGGAAAAAGATGAAAATAAACAACAAAAGAACAAAAAAGAAACTAAGTACAAAGGTTGCAGCAAAGTTTCACTCAATATCATCCCCACCGCCGTTCTCCCCAATATCATCATCGTCAGAAGGGAGCTCCTCAACATCAACGCCCTCACTAGCCTCCAGTATCGTAGGGTCATAACCGCAGGCAGCACAAGCCTCGCGTGCCTTCGCTTGAGCATCTTCATTGGCGGCTGCTAGAACATTCCCTGCCTCCCATAAACCCTTTTATATATCACGATAGGCCTCGGCATGAACCCATAGCTCATATAAGCGGTGGGAATAGTGACTGAAGCAGGCTTTTAAGGGGGATCTTGAGCCAATAACTGTGCCTTCTCAGCCTCAAGAGCAGAAAATCGGTCTCCTAATATCGAAGCGTCCCAATCAAGTTTGCTAATTCACTCCTCGATTTGTGCCTCCCTTAGCGTGGCCGTCTCCCTTTCATACTCTTGGTCAGACCTGAGGACGCGGATAGTATCCTTTAGTGTCGCGGCCCTCGCCAAAGCTGGCACAAGCATTCTCAGCTCTCTCCATCTTGACCACTTTCTTTTCTAGCTCGGCCACCTTTTCTGTCCATACTGCACTCAGAGCGTCGACCTTAGTAGCATTTTGCTCAAGCTCATTTCGTAAAGACAACACCTTTGTGTGAAGGTCCTCGCACTCTACGACAACTGTGATGACCCAAAAAGTCATCACTTATTTTAGAAGCAAATTCAGTATTCCAAGGCTTAAAAAACCTCCTTTTTACCTCACTTAGATTTGCATGCGCGGTCCGGGCACGTAGCGTGAAAGCCATTATATGAAAAACTGTGAAAAATGATGAATTTTGCCTTTAAAATAAATTTAAGTTAACTTCAGTCAACATTTTGAGCAAACGGACCTGGATCCATATTCCGACAATCCCGCGAGGTCCGTAAAAATATGGGACTTGGGCGTATGCCCGAAATCGAATTCCGAGGTTCCAAGCCCGAGAAATAATTTTTTATAGAAAATTATTTTCTTAAAAATATACTCCATCCATTTCAATTTATGTGAACCTATTGTCACACCTCCTTTTTCCTACACCCCCAGAAGAGGGTATGATAAAGGGAGTTTTTCCAATTAAAGGACAATCGAAATGGAATTATATTTATCAGAGTCGCCACTTGGGATAATTTATGGTATCCCAAGTCACCGGTTTGAAATCCCGAATCGAGGAAGTTTGACTCTATTTACGGTCTGCGAACATAAAAATTCGGGTAAGGAATTCTGTTATCTCAAGAGAAGGTGTCAGGCATTCCCGAGTTCCGTGGTTCTAGCACGGTCGCTTTGATCATACTTGGCTTATTAAAATTGTTTAATTACTGATTTTAGAACCTATGTGCATTTACTTCTTTCACCGCCTTTAATTAAGAAAATTATCTTGAAACGGGTTACGCGTACGTATACCCATTTGTTTGGCGCGTCAAAAATCATGTCACACGAACGTGTCCACAATTAATAACGCTTTATTATTAAGAAAATTTTGACCAAAGTTGCGCGAACGCATACTCTGATTTTATTTTTAGAATTGCAATCATGTCACGCGAACGTGTACTCAATTACAATTGTATTTTAAATGTGCCTAAAAGATTTACTGGTTTTAGGATAAATCTACCATTTTTGCATTTCTCTCTCATGGGAAATACCAAAGCAGAACAGTCAGTTAATTCAACATACTCTGGATCGAAATTGTCCAAATTTGATTTCTAGAAGCTCAAAGATATTCTACCTTTAAGATCGCGTTATTTTCTTATTGAGTTAGCACAGCATCCTAAATTTGCAGATTTAAAACCTTGCGTACGTTGTCAAAATATCATTCATATATTTTAATATTAGAAAACAAAAATAACAACAAGTGCATTCATCACCGTAATCATTTAGTATCATCATAAATTCAATACTTTCGTATAGCAACCATTCCTTCAATATCACTAGAGAATTTGCGTAGATCATCATACGTTGCATGTCTTAGTAACAAACAACCCATCAACTGAAGGCCTCTAAGGCAAGTAATTTCATTCACGGGCATTCAAACTTCAAAAATACCAACATACAACTTACCTTGAGGTTAAGATTAAATACAAATGCAATACACTAGTCATTATACTGCCTTGATTTTTCGGAAGAAACATCTTTGTTTTCTATTCAATGTATCCTCCGTTTTGACACATAAATTGAACTACTTTTTAAACCTAAACTGAAAATTCAATCAAGAGAAGAAAAATCCATGAACAAATTTTATCCATACGTCTAACGAGCAGTTGAAAATAATCACATCTCACTAAGCTAATTTCAACACATGATAATTTTACCAACTTTAGAATTTTTAACAAGAAAGAGAAGATGTTTAATCAATTTTTACCACACGAATATTTCTACAGCGTGTATGGCTAAAAGTTAACATGGAATTTAAAACAATTATAGGAGATTCCCTACTCAACCACATTTAACTAAGTATTGCGACATATATGACATAACTCATTTCAAGTAATTTCATCTTCTTCCATTTCATATGCCAAAGTGGTAGAAAATACCTACTAGAGAGTGAATTCAAATGAGTAAAATCTGGAAGTTGTAGAATCAATACAGCAGCAACAACAAAATCTCTATCAACTCTTCTTCAAACCCAAGATTCAAGGCCCAAAATGTTGAAATAAAAATTTAATGAAAATTTTCAACCCAAATTTCTCTCCTTTCCCCCTTTCTTTTTTCTTCTTCCTTCTTTTCTCTTCTATTTATAGCAAAATTTTCAAAAAAATTTAGATTTTTAAAAAAAAAAATATTTTATTATTTTTTTAGTTAAAAGAAATCCCACTTACAAATTGCTTTTATTTTTTTATAAAAAGAAATCCCACCTTTCTTTACTTTTATTTTTTAAATTTTAACTTTAATTACTTTTATCTTATTTAAAATCCCACTTTATTTTACTTTTTAAAAGAGAATTCCACTTATTTAACTTTTCTTAAAAAACAATCCACTTTCTTTTGCTTTTCTTTTAAAAATACTACTTTCTTTTATTATAAATTTTCTTTTTAATTTTCAGATACCCTTATATTTATTTTTTAATTTTAACTTTCTTTTACTTATTATTTTTTTAAAAAAATTGACAAAAATTTATTTTATTTTTTAATTTTCTACTTTCTTTTACTTTTTAAAAGATAATTCCACCTACTTTTACTTTTACATATATTTTTTATTCAAAACTTTCCTTTTTCTTAATTTTTAAATTACTCCCAAAAATTACAAAAAATAAAAATAATATTTTTCGGATTTTTTTATTATTTTAAAATAAAAATAAAAATAAAATAATATTAATAGTAATAATTCACCTTTTAAAATTTTGTATTTTTACCCTATAATAAAAAGTGTAACAAAGCTAAAAATAATTGTATGTTAAAACCCCCTAAAATATTTACATAGAAGAAGTGATAAAAAAATTAAATATTGTCAAAAATTAGGTGCTCACAACTGTCCCTCTTTGTTTGGAAACATGAAGAGTTTTCAAGCAAAGATAAGGTGAGTCATGTGACTAATTTTTGAACATATTTTTATTCAAAAGGGAAGAAATATGGATAAGAGAAAAGAGAACGGGTGTAACCGAGTCTTGGTTTTGGACAGCCTACATATCTCGGGTTATTGGGGAATCAGGTCACATGTAATTCAAGAAATTTCGGTAATTGGGACTACCATGAAGTTGTGATTTCACTGTTGTTGCTGCTGCTACTGCTTATTGACCTCCTTATTACTCCATGACAAAATAAAAAAACTAGACTAAGATATGATCTATGAACTACAAAGATTTATTCTTGATCTTGCGACTGCTATTGCCTTGTTGACTTGTATTTTCCTCAGAAATTCCTTTGTTGTTGTCTTGCATTGTATTTTTGAGATGCTTTCCATTTTCTTCAGGTGGATGTCTGATTGTTGAACTTGAACTGCTTCTTCGCTTCCTATGAATTTCGAATTGTTTTCCCCTTGAAACTTGAATTGTCTTCTTTTGACCATTGTTGTCTTTCCTTGGTTGTTCAGGTGGGTGATTCACTTCTTGACGTGAATTGTTCTTCCTTGTTCTCCAGGTGGATGCCTGACTTCCAAAACTTCAACTGTTTTTCCTTGTTCTCCAGATGGACGCCTGACTTCCAAAAACTTCAACTATTGTTCCTTGTTCTCCAGGTGGACACCTGACTTCAAAAATCTTCAACTATTGTTCCTGGTTCTCCAGGTGGACGCCTGACTTCCAAAAACTTCAACTATTATTCCTTGTTCTCCAGGTGGATGCCTGACTTCCAAAATCTTCAACTATTGTTCCTTGTTCTCCAGGTGGACGCCTGACTTCCAAAATCTTCAACTATTGTTCCTTGTTCTCCAGGTGGACACCTGACTTCCAAAATCTTCAACTGTTGTTCCTTGTTCTCCAGGTGGACGCCTGACTTCCAAAAAATTCAACTATTGTTCCTTGTTCTCCAGGTGGACGCCTGACTTCCAAAAACTTCAACTATTGTTCCTTGTTCTCCAGGTGGACGCCTGACTTCCAAAAACTTCAACTATTGTTCCTTGTTCTCCAGGTGGACGCTTGTTCTCCAGGTGGACACCTGACTTCCAAAAACTTCAACTGTTCTTCCTTGTTCTCCAGATGGACGCCTGACTTCCAAAAACTTCAACTATTATTCCTTGTTCTCCAGGTGGACGCCTGACTTCCAAAAACTTCAACTGTTCTTCATTGTTCTCCAGGTGGACGCCTGACTTCCAAATCTTCAACTATTGTTCCTTGTTCTCCAGGTGGATGCCTGACTTCCAAAAACTTCAACTATTGTTCCTTGTTCTCCATGTTGACACCTGACTTCCAAATCTTCAACTATTGTTCCTTGTTCTCCAGGAGGATGCCTGACTTCCAAAAACTTCAACTATTGTTCCTTGTTCTCCAGGTGGACGCTTGACTTCCAATCTTCAACTATTGTTCCTTGTTCTCCAGGTGGACGCCTGACTTCCAAAAACTTCAACTATTGTTCCTTGTTCTCTAGGTGGACGCCTGACTTCCAAATCTTCAACTATTATTCCTTGTTCTCTAGGTGGATGCCTGACTTCCAAAAATTTCAACTATTGTTCCTTGTTCTCCAGGTGGACGCCTGACTTCAAAAAACTTCAACTATTGTTCCTTGTTCTCCATGTGGACGCCTGACTTCTAAAATCTTCAACTATAGGCCATGAGCGAGTCTGTATGATATTTTTAGGTTGGTGTGCATATTTGGTTTGGAGCCTCAAGGGCTCAAGTGAGTTTTGGATAGGCCATCGGAGTGGAATTTTAACTTAGGAATTTGCTGGTATGTTGCAGGTCTGCACGATTCGCATTTGCCAAGCCTGGCTCGCAACTGCAAACTTCTAAATGCAAGAAATTTATCGCAAGTACGAAAGGGCCTGGTCTGCCTTGGGGTCGCAAATGCGATATAGTGATCGCAAAAGTGACCTCGCAACCATCACATTTTCGAAGTGGCCTGGAATTCCCCTTGGTCACAAATGCGAGATTTCAGTCGCAAATGCGATAATAAGTCGCCAATGCAACATTAACAGATTCTAAGGGGTTCGCAATTGCGAGCCCTGGTCGCAATTTCTACTTCAGAGACTTGTAAATTCACATTTAGACGTATTTTCAACCATTTTTCATTTCTATTCAAAACCAAAACACTCTAGGGCGATTTTTCAAATGCAATTTCTTCTCCCAATCGAGTATAGGTTATTTCTAACTCGTTTTCTTCAATATTTAACATCTTTTTACATAATTTCAACTCAAAATTAAAGGTTTTCATGGGGGAAATTGGGTGTTTTGGGTAGAACCTAGGTTTTTCAAATTTTGGAGAGTTGGACCTCGATTTGAGGTCCGATTTCAAAATAAATTATAAATTTGAGTTCGTGAGTGAATGGGTAGTCAGGTTTTGGTTCGAACCCCGGGTTTTGACCATGTGGGCCCGGGGTCGTTTTTTGACTTTTTTGGGAATTTTTTTAGAAAACTTATTTCCATGCATTAGAATTAATCCATTTAGCACTTATTGATATAATTAAGTAACTTGTGGCTAGATACGAGCGAATTGGCGGTGGAACCAAGAGGTAAAGTGATAGTTGAGGCTTGAACTGTGTTTGAAGCATCGAGGTAAGTGTTTGGTCTAACCTTAGCTTGAGAGATTAGGAGTTGTGTCCTATTTGCTATGTGTTATTTGTTGAGTACGACATATAGGCATGGTGACGGGTATCTATACGTTGGTGTAAAGCATGCGCGTGAGTCTTATGTTATGATTAATGTGACCGTTTGTACTATTCATGTTTAATGTGGTGGTTGTTATTGTTGAGCAAAGGTTGTGGAAAGAATATTGATAATTGTGCATTGAAGAGCATTGGCTCAAGTTGTAAAGTGATTTGTGGAAGTAAATGTGAAAATGAGAAGAGGATTATGGTATTGATCCCTTGTTGGGACGTTGTTGTTTTAATGTTGTTCCCTTGCCGAGATTTTATTATGACTTATATATTCCTTGCCCTTATTGTTTGTGTTTGTTTTTTAGGTGAGCAAGAGTGTAAAGCACGAAGGGTGATGTCGTGCATTATTTTGGTGAGAGAGTGCTAAAGCACGAAGGGTGATGCTGTGCCGCACGATGTACCATTCCGTGCCGATTATATTGATTTTATGGTAAGGATGAGAGTAAAAGCACGAAGGGTGATGTCGTGCAGTTTATATTGATTTTATGGTGAGGATGAGAGTAAAAGTACGAAGGGTAATGTCGTGCACTTGTTTGGTTTTTGATTCTTGTTGATAATTGAATCGTGGTATTCCATATATTTAACTGTTATCCTCCTGTTGCAAGTTGATATTTCCCCACATCATATTTTCCCCTCCCATCCTTGACTATATATTTTTGCTTCTATTTTCTGCTGTACATTATTTATCTGCACAGGTTTATTTGGTAGTCTGGTCTTAGCCTCATCACCACTTCGTCGAGGTTAGGCTAGGCACTTACCAGCACATGGGGTCGGTTGTGCTGATACTATACTCTGCACTCTTTTGTGCAGATCCTAGTGCTGTAAATTTCAGACCGCAGTGAGATTTCTGTTTCTTATTCATCAGGCAACCCGAGGTAGTCCTGCAGGAGTCTGCAGGCCTTGTCATCTCCCTCTATCTATTATTCATGTTTCTTTTATGTAATCCCAGAGACAGTATTTTGTTATTTCTTTCAGACCTCTATTTGTAGTACTCTTAGACAGTCTGTGAAGTTGTGACACCAGCCTTGGCTAGATTTATTATGGATTGGTATTAGCAGTATTATTAAAACTTTATAATGCAATCTTCCGCTTATCCAATTCTGTTGTTATCTAATTGTTGGCTCTTAACTATTATCAGATTAAAAATGGAAACAAGGTAAATAGCTCAGTTGGTTGGCTTGCCTAGCTTTCACTAGTAGGCGCCATCATAACTCCCGAGCATGGGAAATTTGGGTTGTGACAGCAACCCCCTTACTGACCTCAAGCTTTTCATCCTTCAACTCCTCTAGCTCACTGCACCTGCGGATAGACCACATTTGTTACGGTACCGTCGATACTTCTAGGCCATCTTCAAAAAAATCTCAGCCCGTGTCACGGCCCTATGATCACTCTCAACCTCCAGCATGTAAGACAAAAAAAAAGAGGAAGAAGAGAGGGAAAGAAGAAGTTAGTGAAAACAAAGGTCACAAAGCAAAGGAAACAAAAAGGGAACTCACCCTTAGGCCTATCGTGGCCATACTGCGCGACAGCTCAGAGTCGCTGACATCCTGAAGAGCTCCGCTTTTAACGGCGGAGCATAAATATTGAACTACGGCATAAAGTCCATCATGTCTTGCAGCAGGTTGAGATCAGATGGAATCTCGAGTATTTGGGAAGGTCCTCCCGTTCTTACTACTGTTTGGGAAGCCCTCCTTGAACATCCTCATGTCCTCAGGGTCAATGTCGGACTCGGGTTCATAATACTCAACCATGATGCCCTTCCCCATCTCATTGGCCAAAGAGGGGACGCAGTTCTGCCGAGATGTTGAAGGGCTACCCGAAACAGCAGCGGAGGCCTCAAAACTCCATCTCTCCACCACATTAGCCCCTTAAACGCTCGTAATGGGCGTCGTCTCCACGGTTGGGTTGACACCACCTCCGACTTCGGTCATTGTCGGGGCAAGGACGTCCCTCAAAGAAGTTTCGGCTGGAGAAACCTCTTCCAACACTACCCTTCGTCTCTTCGATGGGGCCTCCCCACTAGTAGCGTGGGAATATTCACCCATTTAATGGACTGCGAGAGTCGGAATATCCGACTGAGTAACCTCCAAGCGTATAACTTCGACCGCAGGCATAGGCCGGACAGTAGTTCTTGGTGCAGGCAGGGCAGCAGCCCTCGGGGCAGGACGGGCAGAGGTCGCCAGTTGACAGAATGCGAGCGGAGGAGCCCTCGTCCTCCTCACTCCTCTCTGACCTGCCAATAAGGAGGGACTAGATCATACAACGACAAGGTTAAAAAAAACTATGAAGCAGGGAACAAATCAAAACTACAATAAGCCAACTCACCGGTAAGAGTCTTGTGCCCAAACTTCTCATGGAAGGGTGCCCACTCACGAATCCCCACCGTATGGGGGATAATTACGCTTACCCACTCACGAATATTGGCAACTAGCGAGGGAAAGTAGTCTCTCGGCTGTAAAACAAAAAACAAGTCCTCAGCAAAGTCGCTAAAAGGAAGACGATCGACGACCATCTTAAGAAAAAATCACAAAATAAACAAGGGAAAATTTACGAGCAAAGTTTCACGACTCTGGAAACCCCGCCAAGTTCACCACAGGGTGATTTGTCCATACATAGAAGTAGCTTTCCCAAAAATGGCGGTTGGCCTTATCGTCCATCTTTAACACCAAGCTTTTGGTTCCTCGATGGCGCATATGAATCATCGTACCCCGAAGAAAATGAGGGGCAAAGATGTGGAGCATGTGCCCTAGGGAAATTCCTCGGCTGGCCAACTTTACATACTTGATGAGCATAAGAAATAGCTTATACGCGTACTGAGAGAGTTGAGCTGGGCACACTTCGTAGAAGCGGTAGACATCCACCACCAGAGAAGGAAGGGGGAGTGTGTATCCGATGGCGAAGGGCTACGCGTAAAACACACAGTAGCCCGGGCAGTGCGAATGCACAATATCCTTCCCCGCCAGCACCATTTCAATATGAGCAGGGATTTCCCACTTAGCTTTGAGTGCCATGATCGCCGCTTCATTCATAGTGGAAGGAACGAGTTCCGGTTCATTTTCGAAAGGGCTGTAAAAATCAATCCTCGTTCCCGGACGAGGAACTATCTCATCCACCGTCGGTAATCCCTCATCTTCTACCACCTCCACTCCCTCTTCGAATAGGGATACGTCACTTTCTGGCACCGGAGCACTAAAAGCTCTATCATATTAGGAAGAAGCACTAGCCATTTGTCTTCCTTAATTTTAATAAACAAGAACAGTGAAGGAAAAAAAGGTAGTGGTCACGTTGAATTCTAGCGAAAGCAGAAGTATGAAAGATTGGAGAAGGAGGTAGTTTGCAAAGTTCTTTATTAAACAAATTGAAAAGCGAAACAATAAAATGAGAGACTCCCCCTATTTATAGGGACATAAATGTTCTGAGTGGGAAATCTAAGAGCCGTCAATCAGGAAACGAAAAAGGCACAAGAAATGATACATTGCCTAGGAAACGTGCGCCATGATGAGGCATAATAAGTATTCATGATGCCCTGAATTGATGCGACGATCCAACTCTAAACTGACGTAATGGTCCAATGAAATCCTTGAAGCGTCACATTGCTACCTTACTATAAGGACCTCATTCCTCGCATAACATTCAGATTTCTCCTAATTTTTGAATTAACAGAATTCGCACATCAAGCTCATCAAGAGGTGACCCTAACAGGCGGAGGGACTAACTGTATGAGTTAAAATCTAACCACAAGTGATTGATGTTCTAAACATCAATACCACACAAGAGGGAGGGGTGATTTGTGTGGTACCTAATTTTCGTACTAGAAGAACCCGGTTCTTCTAGATGTACTTACTATGACTATTTGCGGAATTAAGAGTGCATAAAATAAAGAACACAGAGATTTTTACGTGGAAAATACTTGGCTCAAAAGGTGAAAAAACCATGACCTACTACTCAGTAGGATTTTCACAAACTTCCACTAAAATCACTGAGCCAAAAAAGCATTTACAAAACTCTTGTAAACCTAAGGATTAAACTCTAATCCTAGTGTAGCACGCAACCTCAACTGTTGCGACACCTTCAAGTTAACTCTAACTTGAATACTCAAAGTACCTAATACAATTGCTTCTAGATAAAGTTGAAAGTTACAATATGAAAACACCTACTACAATTGAGCTAGAAATAAAAAAAGACACAATGGAATTGGTACTTCACTCTGGTTCATGTAGCTTCAGATTTGCACACTTAAATCACACACAAATTGCTTGCAAAATCGCCTAGCTCTTTTGCTCTCAATTTAGTTTAACTTCTGTGTATGTGCAATCACCTGTAAAAGAGAATAATCATTATTATTTATAGAGTTAGTAATCAGAGTTTGATTAAAACTCGAATTGTTGATCCTTCATCAAGTTCGAGTCCTAGAGCAATTCAAACTCCAATCCTTATCCTTGATCCAGATATAGTTCTCTTCACATAAGGAGACTTCAACTCCTTATCCTATGCAGCCTTTTCGATCAACTCAGAAGATATTGTTGTTGATCTTTGCAACTTATCTTCTTCACACGTATGTCACATGTGTAAGTATATCAACACTGTGTCTCACATGATGGACCTGGTTCATAACTGAGTTCATTTTGTCAATCTTCAAAACTTCATCTGAACTTGGGCCAACAAATTCCCCCTTTTTGATGATGACAAACTCTGTGCTGTTATTGATCAAAAACCCTGTAGAACTCAGCTTAATTTTCACACTTTAAATTAATTTATCATTAAGGACCAGGTTTAATCAGGTTATAAATATCACTTTATTTCAGAATACAAAGAAAAGCACAATATCTATTCCCCCTTTTAGCATCATCGAAAATTTGCATATTATATGAATCCCAGATGTTAATTATTACTCATGGCCACTGGGCAAGTGAAAACATAATTTAGTTAATCAACAATCAACTTCAAAAAAAATTAACTATTAAGATCAGAAGTTTCATAGAACAAGAGAAAAACAAAGCACATTGTCATTGATTAGGCGGTGTTTCTACAAAGCAAACCACAAATAGAAAAACAAACATCCAACCATGAGCAAAAACAGAGAAAAGTCCTGAATCTAGGTCACTGAGGGGTTTTCTAAACTGGTCCTAGGGCTTGGAGGAACTAGAGGGTTGGGATTGAAGAAGATTGAGCATTGTTTAGAGCATCCCTTCACTCTTTTCTTTTTCCTTTGCTAGCTCAGCTTTGAGGCCATTTCTTTCACTTTCTAGTTCAACAATGCGAGCCTGGAGCCTAGCAATTTCTGCATCTTTTGTTCCACACTCTAGAACCAATGCCCTAACTTTGTTGTTCACAGGAGTCTTCAAGGATGAACCAGGTTCAACTGGGGTTACACTTAGCAGATAGTCATAAGCCTGCAAAGTTTTAATTCCAAAGTGCTCTTTGCTGGAGGCCATCTCCCACTTTTTCAATGGCACATCTAACTTGGCCAAGACAGTTGTCAGTATAAACCTATAAGGTGTGTCATGGGCCTTGGAGCCATTGGTGACTCTATCCAGCAGCTTGACAATGAAAGCAGGCCAGTTAATCTTCTTTCCTCTCACAAGACACTCCAGAAGGACCAGGTCCATGTAATTTGTAGTGTGCCTTCTCTCCTATCTGGGCAGCAAACACTTGTTCACAAACTCAAAAAGCACCTTATGCTCAGGCTTCATCTCACTCTTTTGCACAAACCTAGCCTTAGGCACTTCTTCAGCAGACTTGGTATCACAGAAATTTCTGGTGATTTGGAGAGCGGAAGGGAGAGAATCTAGACAAGGCCACCTTTGCCTAGTATATTCATCATAGCCCTCATAGGGTATGTCTAGAATTCTGCCCAATTTAGGTGCATCAAACTGCACCTCTACTCCCCTCACCAAGCTGGTAACAACCCCATTCACCACTGTGGCATTTGCCATAAACTCGATCAGCTCTTTTCTTGCCAGCCTGCCATCCAGTTGAAGAACCATGTCCTTTCACCTCTGTGCATCCAGGGTATCACCCAATCTTTTCATGTGTGGCTCCTTCAGGTCTTTCAGAATTCTTCCTTTTAAGATCTTTCTCCTGCCAAAGAGGCCAAATCTGTCCTGTTCCTTTTCGGATTCCTCTTTTTCTTCCTCTCCACTCCATGCTTCTTCTTATTCAGGAACTTTCACTTGTTTTCCTTTGACTGTAGACCTGGTTCTTTTTGCCATAGAAGGTTCAGCAGATACAGATTCTGAAGACTTCTTGGTAGAAGTCTTCGATCTCTTTGGTGTAGGAGTGGGAACCTCCTCCTCTTCTTCTGCAGTCACAGAACTTTTCACAACTTTAGCTTTTCTATTTTCCTTCTTCTTTTTCTTGCTTGCCTCTAAGGCTTTCGGCAACTCAGCCTCACTTTGCTTTACCCTGCTTCTAGTAGCTTTCACCTTTGGTGCTGAAGGGACAGTAGACTTAGGAGATGACACCTTGCTCTTCTTTGTTGGCTTAGAGGCGATTAGAGCCTTTTGAGAAGAAGCTTTGCGCTTCTTGGGATCATAGATTGCTCCAACCTTCTTCAGAATGTCAGCCAAGGTTTCTTCCACAGATGAACTAGGTTCATTTTGTTGTTCACTCAGGTGTACAAGACCTTCAGCAGCCTCCCCAGATTCACTTCCCCCTGGCTTGTTGCCACTCTCCTCTATTCTTCCACAAATGGCAAGAATTTTATCTTTCTTTTTCTTTCCCTTTCTACTCTACTCTCCCTCATTTACATCTCTCACAGAGCCCACCAACACAAACCTATTGTCCACTTTCTCGACTACAACAGAAAAAACATAGCATCTATTTACTTCCCTAGGGTTTTCTTGATTCTTGTCTAAGTCAGAAGACCCACGTTCTTCTCCATCGCTTGTAGAAATGAAAGATTCAGACTTAGAACTCGAGTTAGATGATTCCTTTTTAGAGCTCTCCTTTTTCTGGCTGGCTCTTACTTTTTCGTTTAGAGCCATTCTCAAAACACCAGTAGATACAGTCTTTCTTGCCAACATCTTTTACCGGCGGAGTCTGGGTTTAAGGTTGTCGCTAGGGGGTGAAGATGAGGTTGCGTTGGGAGATACCGGTGGGGGAGTTCCTGAATTTTCTTGAGGATTAGTCATGGTGAAGGATTTCTGGAAAGTTTTGGGGATTTTGGAGATTTTTAGAGAGAAAGAGTATGATCAGAGGTTTAGCACTTAATGACGGTTATGGACTAAAATATGATCAGAGGTTTAGCACTTAATGACGGTTATGGACTAAAATAGGAGTATGTGAAGTGTATTTAAAGTATAGTATGATTAGGAGCAGTAACGGCAGGCTTTTGCAGTGGTCAATCAGGAGTCTAATCCCATTAGGACTCCAGTCTTTAATAGATAAATGGATGACACTAGTTTTTAGGAAAAAGTCCCGTTTTCTTTAGAATTCTAGGAGAATAAAACTGGTTCAATGATCAACAGTTATATATTTAGGAGTTTGGTTAGAATAGGACTTCTGATCATAATTGGAATATTTATTTTTCTAATTGTGCAAAGTATAGAAACATATTTGGCCTTTTCTCATGAGCATATACTGATGAACCAGGTTCCCCAAGTAGAATTTCTCTTGATTATGCCTCATATATCAGAATAGAAAAAAAACTTTGTAAGAGATCAATGAATTAATATAAACACACGTCACAGGAGTATACTGATAAGAGTATGAGACTGAATAAGAATTAGTCTAGATATTTACATAAAGTCAGAACTTCTAACCAAATTTTTTTTTTCATTTTTTTTCATTGCATTCTGAACTGGTTCCTTTTTAGGTGATCTTAATCATCCCTAATTCCAACCTGTTCCTTTCAAAGTTTTCCCTATTCAGTGCTTTGGTGAAGATGTCAGGTATTTATTTATCAGTAGTACAGGATTCTATTGAGATTAATCCTTTCTCATAATTATCTCTCAAGAAGTGGTGTCTAACATCTATGTGCTTGGTCTTTTTATGATGAACAAGGTTCTTTGTCATACTTATAGCACTAGTGTTATCACAAAATATTGGTATGCATCTCACTTCAATTCCAAAATCTACCAATTGTTGTTTAATCCATAGTAATTGAGCACAACAAGAAGCTGCAGCCACATACTCAGCTTCAGTAGTAGACAGGGCTACTGAATTTTGCTTCTTGGTAGCCCATGATACAAGACATGAACCAAGGAAGTGTGCCATACCTGAGGTGCTTTTTCTATCCACTAGGAAACCTGCATAGTCAGCATCAGCATATCCTACTAGATTGAAATTACTACCTTTAGGGTACCAAAGACACAATTCAGTAGTGCATTTCAGATATCTCAATATCCTCTTGACATCAGTCAAGTGAGACTCTTTTGGATTTGCCTAAAATTGAGCACATAGCCCTACACTGAAAACAATGTCAGGTCTACTGGCAGTAAGATACAAAAGTGAACCAATCATATCCCTATACAACTTCTGATCAACTCATGAACCAGGTTCATCAATATCTAATTTAGTATCAGTTTCAATAGGTGTATCTATTTCTTTAGAATCCTCCATTTTAAACTTCTTGATTAGTTCTTTTGTATACTTCTGCTGGTGAATCATGGTTCCATTTTGGCTTTGTTTGATCTGCAATCCTAAGAAGAAGTTAAGCTCACCCATCATGCTCATTTCAAATTCACTTCCCATTAGTTTTGCAAAATCTTTGCTTAGCTTGTCAGTGGTGGCCCCAAAGATTATGTCATCAACATAAATTTGTACAACAAGAAGATCCTCACCTTTTTCCCTTAGGAATAAGGTACTATCTATTTTACCTCTCTTGTACCCATGCTCTAGTAGGAATTTTGACAGTCTTTCATACCATGCTCTTGGTGCCTGTTTGAGTCCATAGAGAGCCTTGTCCAGCTTGTACACATGTTCAGGACATTCTTTGCTTTCAAACCCTGTAGGTTGTTTCACAAATACTTCTTCCTTCAAGTAGCCATTCAGGAAGGCACTTTTGACATCCATTTGATAAAGAGTGAATTCCATATGTGCTAGAAAGGCTATGAGAAGTCTGATTGCCTCTAGTCTTGCAACTGGAGCAAATGTCTCATCATAGTCTATTCCTTCCTCTTGGCTGTAACCTTAGACCACTAACCTTGCCTTGTTCCTTGTGACAGTTCCATCTTCATCAAGTTTGTTCCTAAAGACCCATTTAGTGCCAATGATTGATCTATCCTTGGGTCTTGGAACTAGGTGCCAAACTTGACTTCTTTCAAACTGGTTTAGCTCATCCTGCATTGCATTTACCCAATTTGCATCCTGCAAAGCCTCAACAATATTTTTAGGTTCAATGATAGATAAGAAAGCATCAAAAGCACACAGATTCTTTAATTGTGATCTGGTTTTGACTCCATATGTTGGATCAGTGATAATGTTCTCAATGGGATGAGAACTTTGATACTTGTGAGGTTTTACAACCAACTGGCTTCTGTTGGATGTTTCAAACATTTGATGAGGAACAGGTTCACGAACAGGTTCCTTCAAGGAGTTTATTTCAATTCCTCTTTGACTTCCTCCCCCTGTCAGGTTGCCCTGTAGGGAAGAACCTGGTCCATCACATGTTCTTTCTGTAGGTGTCCCTTTGACTTGGGATGATGCTTCAGCCAAGTCTTTGACCAGTCCAATGGCTTCATCTTCATGTTCCTGTCTCTTTGAAAGAATGTTAGTTTCATCAAATACTACATGCACACTTTCTTCTACACACAAAGTTCTTTTACTAAAACTTTATAAGCTTTTCTATGTGAAGAATATCCCAAGAATATTGCCTCATCACTTTTGGGATCAAACTTTCCTAGGGAGTATTTTCCATTATTGTGCACATAGCACTTGCAACCAAATGCCCTAAGATGGGATATATTTGGTTTTCTCCCTTTAAGTAACTCATAGGGAGTCTTCTCTGCTAGAGGTCTGGTCATGCATCTATTTATGATGTAACATGCAGTGTTTACAGCCTCTACCAAGAAGCTCTGAGGCAATTTGCTAGGTAGTAACATTGTTCTAGTCATATCCTCAAGAGTTTTATTTTTCCTTTCAACTACTCCATTTTGTTGTGGAGTCCTAGGGGCAGAGAAGTTGTGATCTATGCCATTTTCATCACAAAACTCAGCAAACTTAGAGTTTTCAAACTCAGTTCCATGAT
>MU725605.1:43543-57764 GCA_026770625.1 Nicotiana glauca
GGGGGGGGGGGGGGGGGGGGGGGGGGGAGGAGAAAGAGCTGGAGGAGAATTTCCTTCCTTTTCTTGTAATATGGCCTGCATGAACTAGAATCTGCAAACCAAAGGTATACATTATTCGCCTTGCAATCGTAACAACTTGACAATGAAACTGTATCTGGTCTTTGATTAGTTAACGAACAAAGTTGTTTGGGGAAACGTTGGGAATGAGAGTACTGCCTCTTCTATCAATCTTCTCTTTCCATGCATAAAATTGTACTTCTTCCTTGTCATTTCTTACGTCCACCAACATTCTTCACTATTAAAAGGTCAGAATTTCAGAAAAGATTTATAGGGTATTTCAATGTTATGGCCAACTACCATGCTTATGAGTACTTCTTTGTTATAGGCTTCTGAGTTACAGACGAAAATGATGGAAACAATGGAAGCTGTTGAGTTGGAGAAGCAGAAACATAATAGTACTAGAATGGAAACTCTTACACGATTAGCTAAGCTTGAGGTTTGCTTAATCATTCTGCTTTTACATATTTTATGTTCAATTGTTGGGCAAGCTGGCAAGGGATTTTGGATAGTTATTGTGGTTAAAGTATTCCTCCAGATAATTTTAATGCCTAGCTATTTGCTGCAGACTATAAATGCTGAACTTGCAAGGTCTCTCGCCTCTGTTCAATGGAATCTTGAAGTAGAGGTATATGAAATATTAACCCTAGTTTCAGCAGAATTTTGAAATCCTATTGACTGTTGTACTTTGCTTCCACGAGACGAAAACAGTTACCCACATTTTCTCTCGCACATTTTGGGGGTTGATATCATTTATGTGATGCGGTTTCAATTTATAACTCCTTATTTATAGCTGTTTCATTTTGCAGATCTCTGCCTTGGTCCTGTGGAGTATCCATATTCTCTCTTTTATTTCTCTTTTTCCTTTTTTTGGGGGGTGGGGGGGGGGGGTCGCTTGTTGTTGCCATTAAATTTTATCCCATCTCCCACCCAAAAAAAAATAGTAAAATAAAGGTTGTTGCCAATAAACGTGAAAGAAGGAACAAAAAAGTGAGTTCACCTAGAAAGACAATATGTTGCTCTGAGCAAGCGAACCAAGACTTCATATGTTATTCGCACCATAATATCATACTCCCCTATTTTTTCTTTTTCTAAAAGAATAAAGTAGCTTGAAGAAAGTATTACTAAATTGAACTTTAGTATGAATCAATTACTTTTTCTACGTCAGATATTACTATTTCTGATTGTATCTGCTTGAGCATCAACACTTTGGAAAACTGTAAAGGAAGCATGTTATTAACTAGTGTTTGATATTTATGTTTCAGATTAATCAGGTTGCTGAACTACGCCAACAAGTTGAGTCAAAAGAAGCGGCTCATGAAGGTATGCTCTTGGATCTTGACTGAATCAAGAGTTGTTACCTTGTCGCACTTTTTCTTAATACTAGTCAGAAAAAGGTGATAACCATACTTGTGTTTCGGGTGTGCGTTTGTAAACTGAACAGATCTGTGGTTATGTGTGATAATATGAATTTCAGACAACTTAGGTTAAAGTTTTCAATGTACAGTGACATCATTATGTGGCATACGCTGCTTGAGACATCAACGTAGTAAAAATTGCATGGCAATATATGTGGTTGGTTGATTTAATGATTCATAGGACAGGAAGGCCAGTTTTCTTGTCAGCTTGTAGGATCACATCTTTTTCTTGAATAAGATCCATTGGTTGAAAAAATAAAAGCACAAAAGATTGAGATTGACAAATAGTTCGTAAAAATGTTTTTTTTTTTTTTTTTTTTTTGGCTAAGATAGGTTTCTTTACAACAAATATATCAATGAAACTTTTTAATGATCTTCTTGTCTTGCAGAATTGAGAAGGGAGATATCTAGGACACAGGGAAATGGTGAAAAAGTAAGCAATGCCGGGTTCTCTTTGTCTTTAAGCAGATTTATCTCTAAGATAACTAAGTTTTCCTTTTCCCTATCTTCTAAATTTTTTCTTTTCAATGTAAATTACTTGTAGTTAGTGGCTTCAAAAGGGGTTGAAGTGGAGAGAGAGATTCTTGAAGCAGAGCACTCCTTTTTAACAGATAAATTGGGGTTGTTGCAGGAAAAGGTGACCCAACTTTTTGCACCATCCAAATTTACTTCTCTGCTGGATCTTTTTGAACATAAGACTAGGATAGCATAATACCTTTGGAAACATTGGATCTGAGTGGATCGTGTATTCACTGTATTCCATCTTTCTTTAAAGCACTTCTGCTAGAACACTTAAATGTTGGAAAATCGCTACTATTTGGGTTTTGGCCCAGACTGCTGCCATATGAACCATTGTGTTAGTAATCAGTATGTAAATGTTTTATGTGATTCTACAGCTATGAGAAAAAGACCATTTTCTTCTGTAGAGTACTTGTCTTGCATATGGTGGATCCTGCATATCTAATATTTAGAGACTGCAAGCATGAAATTGAAACACTGTTTTAGTATGTCGGAGATGCTATTGGACATTATTTTAAGAAATTGATGTAAGAGTGTAAAAGCATGATTGAGTTGTATGCAAGATCGAAAATAGAATGGCTATTGCTTTGCTTTCTTTATGAATGTGAAATTCATCTAATTCGGTGGATGTGACCACTGGATCTCAGGCAAAGACACTAGAAAGAAGCATTGAGACAACACAGCATGAACTGGAAAACCCAACTGCAGTGGAAATTGAGCTAAAGCGGAGGCTTGGTCAATTGACCGATCACCTGATTCAGAAACAAGCTCAGGTTCCTCCTCTCAATTAACTGTGACTCGAATATGGAATTTTATTGGGAAGAAGTCTTGCTCTCAATTTTTTAAATGTTCGAGCTGTATATTTGCTGGTTAACAAAACAAATGAATCTGTTCTGTATTCAATATGCCGAAATGCAAACGTTCCTATTAGTAGATATACTGCAGTTTATCTTTAGGGACTGACCAACATGTTCAATTGAACTATGAGCTAAAAGTCTTTTGACTTTTATTTAGGCCATGGCGGCCAGTGCTCCTAAGACCATAAAAGCAATGTTGCCGAAGAAGAAGAATTGTTGCAATGCAGCTCATAAGGGCTGTTGTATAGTGAATCTGGAATTCTTAAATATGTGAAGAACAGCAGTGTTTTCAGATGAACTATGTTTTAGTCCTGTAAATGCTCACAAACATGCTAACTTCCAATAGGGGTCATTACCTGGTTTCAGCAGATGATAGTACATGGATAATAGACACAGTTTCTGAAGTTTGCTTGTTACTGTAGGTTGAGGCGCTGTCTTCTGAGAAGGCCACAATGACGTTTAAAATTGAGGTACATTTATATCCTTGAATAAGATATTTCCATTACAATTTTAATAGCAGATAGTTCACAGAGTGCTCAATCCAATTTTTCATATAATCTTTAGGCGGTTTCAAGGTCACTAGAAGAAAACAAGTCTACGTTAACTGATTTTCCCAGTACCTCATCAATGGGTGATTTGGAGTCTGGGTTGTGGGAGCTCTCCAACTCAAAGTTGAGGCCTATGTTTGAAGAAAGAATGCGATCTGGACAGCAGCATTTGGGATCACTGATTCGGCAGTTGGACTCCATCTTCTGCGCTGGAATGGTGTTTCTCAGAAGAAATCCACCCGCAAAACTATTGTCTCTGGTTTACCTTGTGTCCCTTCATCTTTGGGTCATATACATTTTAATGTCTCATGCTCCTGTCTCTGAAGACTCCACTGGTGCAGTTATTTCCTTGGAGAATATCAATAAAACGGGAGGCATGTGATAGCATTTGTTGATGCGTTGAGTCATGCTCGTTGGACCCATCATTTTTGTTTTGGGGTCCTTTCAGTATCTCCATCCCACCTCAGCCAAAAACACAGATGTATAGAAATGCACCAATTTGTTAAACAAACCTCAGATGTTTGACGTCTATGGATGATCCTCCTTGTATATCTAGGTCAAGGAATGTAAAAGTTTTAAAGGTTGATATCCATTTCATGGCAAATAGAAATTCATTGATCTAGATATGGTAATAGAGTCGAACAACTCTTAGTCACTGTTAAGATCTCAACGCTTATCTGTTTCTCTCCCTATTTATAACTCTCTCCCTCTTCCCCCCGAGTTGCAAATACTTGCATCTGATGCTCACGCTGAATCAAATTATTTAACCGTAAGAGTCAAAAATTAAAGTGAAGCCGTGTCACTTGACCATGGTTAAGCGTTAAAAAGTTTGTATGAGAAACATATTTAGCAACACGTTTCTTCAATGACATAAAGCATGTATAAAATATTACTACTTACATCATGCCACTACAAAAGGCAAAGTAAGAAAAAGGTAGGATAGCGCAGAGAGGGGCAAAGCAAATAAACTCTAACAAGCATTTAAACATATGAACTTTGAACTGCGGCTTTATTGTTAGTGAAGATTTCCAACTTACAATGACAAAGAAGAAAGCTAAGTACGAGTTTACTCGTAACTCAACTATGCGAATGCATGAGAGATACAAAATACAGTTGGGAAACAAAGCAAGAGAAGTTTGGAGACATTTAACTAAAACAACCAAAACAGATCGAGTTTGATCAAAAGATTTACATTATTGAAAAGAGATACACAGTGAGGAAGAGGTTAAATAGTGTTGAGCAGCCAAAATCGGACGCGGGAATAATAAGTGAAGCATGTTTCTGGCATATGTGCATCGAGCAGCTAGCAAGCTTTTCGCACTATAATAACAACAATAACAACCCAGTGTATTCCCACAAGTGGGGGCTGGGGAGGGTAATATGTACGCAGACCTTACCCCTACCCTGAGGGGCAGAGAGGCTATTTCCAGGATATCCTCAGCTCAAGAAGGAAACAAGTGACAGAAACAAGTGACGATATATTAGTACTAGCAATAGACTCATAATAAATAACATAAAATACACAACATAACATAAAATAACATAAATAACAAAATAACAAAAATATAAGGAATTTAAGAATTACGAGAAAGAGGAAAGTATACTAATATTTAGAATACAAAGCTCTGCCTCAGTAGCTTATCCGTAGCATCCTAAGCTTAACTCCTAACTGTCTAGTCTCACTCTAGCGCGCTGTAGAAATATTCCCAACTTCCCTCTAACCTACAATCTTAATGCTCGACCTCCACAATCCCCTGTCAAGGGCCATGTCCTCGGTAATCCTAAGTCGTGTCATGTCCTGCCTGATCACCTCTCTCCAATACTTCTTAGGTCTCCCTCTACCTCTCCTCGTGCCCACCACTGTCAGTCGCTCACAACTTCTCACCGGTGCATCAGTACTCCTCCTCTGAATGTGCTCGAACCATCTGAGTCTTGCTTCCCGCATCTTGTCCTCCATGGGCGCCACGCTCACCCTCTCTCGAATAACTTCATTCCTAATCTTATCCATCTTTGTATGCCCACACATCCACCTCAACATCCTCATCTCCGTTACTTGCATCTTCTGGATGTGTGAGTTCTTAACCGGCCAACACTCGGTCCCATACAACATGGCCGGTCTAACCACTGCTCTATAAAACTTACCTTTTAGTAACGGTGGCATTTTCTTGTCACACAGGACTCCCGTTGCTAACCTCCACTTCATCCACCCCACCCCTATATGGTGTGTGACATCCTCGTCGATCTCCCCGGTCCCATGAATAACTGGCCTAAGGTACTTGAAACTACCCCTCTGACGGATGACTTGGGAGTCAAGCCTCACTTCTACTCCTGCGTCCGTCGGCTCGGGCCCAAACTTGCACTCCAGATATTCCGTCTTCGTCCTGCTCAACCTGAACCCTTTAGACTCAAGGGCCTGTCTCCAAACCTCTAGCCTCTCGTTGACGCCGCGTCTTGTCTAGTCAATTAGGACTATATCATCAGCAAATAGCATATACCATGGCACTTCCCCTTGAATATTATGCGTTATGGCATCCATCACCAGGGCAAATAGGAAAGGGCTGAATGCAGAACCTTGATACAATCCCGTACTAACCGAAAAATGCTCGGAGTCGCCTCCTCTTATCCTAAACCAAGTCTTAGCTCCATCATACATGTCTTTAATCACCTTAATGTAGGCAACCAGGACCTCTTTAACCTCTAAGCATCTCCATAAGACCTCCCTAGGAACCCTATCGTACGTTTTCTCTAGATCGATAAACACCATGTGGAGATCCTTCTTCTTATCCCTGTATTGTTCCACCATCCTCCTAATAAGGTGGATAGCTTCTGTGGTAGATCGCCCTGGCATGAACCCGAACTGGTTGTTAGAAATAAACATTGTTCTTCGCACTCTCATTTCTACCACTCTCTCCCAGACTTTCATAGTATGACTCCATAATTTGATACCCCTATAGTTGTTACAGCTCTGTATATCGCCTTTGTTCTTATACAACGGAACCATTGTACTCCACCTTCACTCTTCAGGCATCCTATTAGTCTTGAATATGATATTAAACAACCCAATAAACCATTTCAAGCCTTCTCTGCCCACGCTCCTCCAAAGTTTAAGCGGAATCTCGTCTGGTCCGATAGCTCTGCCCCTCATCATGTTACGCATTGCCTCCATGACCTCATCGACCTCAATGTCCCTACAATCACTTATCTCATGTGGGTTGTCGGCATTTCGCAAATCACCTAGTACAATATCCTGATCCCTTTCTTCATTCAGAAGTTTATGAAAGTAGGTCTGCTATCTCATCTTAATCTGGTCATCCCCCATCAAAACTTTGCCGTCATCATATTTTATGCACCTCACTTGGTCCAGATCCCGAGCCGTCCTCTCTCTCACCTTAGCGAGTCGGAATAACTTCTTCTCCCCGCCTTTGTTCCCTAGCTCCTCATACAGACGAGCAAAAGTTGTCGTCTTAGCCTCCGTAACTACCATCTTCGCCTCCCTCCTAGCAACCTTATATCTCTCATTGTTCGCTCTCTTCTCCTCCTTGCCGGTGCTCCCTACTAATCGTAGGTAAGCCGCCTTCTTTGCTTCCACTTTACCTTGGACAACTGCATTTCACCACCAGTCACCTTCGTGGCCACCGTTGCATCCCGAAGATATCCCTAACACCTCTCTCGCCGCCTTCCTTATACAATCTGCCGTCATCGACCACATAGTATTTGCATCCCCACTACTTCTCCAAGCTCCCATTGCCGATAACCTTCCTACCAACTCCTGAGCTTTATCCTCAGTCAGGGCGCCCCACCTAATCCTCGGGCGGCCTCGTACTGACCTCTTCTTCCTCCTTATCATAAATTATAATACCAATGTCTATCACCAAAAACCTATGTTGCATCGCAAGGGTCTCACCTGGGATAACTTTGCAATCCACGCACAACCTTCTGTCGCATCTCCTGAGAAGGAGATAGTCAATCTGAGTCTTCGCGATCGAACTTTGGTAAGTAACCAAATGCTCCTCCCGCTTAGGAAAACTAGAGTTCGCAATCACTAGATCGAATGCCTTGGCGAAGTCCAACAGCGAAGTGCCCCCTCCGTTCCGCTCCCCGAAACCAAAGCCGCCATGTACCGCAGTATAACCACCTGCAGACGAACCAATATGACCATTAAAATATCCTCCTATAAATAACCTCTCGAAAAGCAGAATACTACGAACGATGTCATACAACCCCTCCCAAAAGTGCCTTTTAATCTCCTCATCCAAGCCTACTTGCGGCGCGTACATGCTAACGACATTTAAAGTACACTCACCCACCACCAATTTAATGGTCATTAGTCTATCATTCACTTGCCTGACCTCAACCACCGACTCTCTAAGGTAGCTATTTACCAGGATACACACTCCGTTCTTACCCCTCAGGACTCCAGAGTACCACAACTTATACCCATCGCGTTTCTCGCCCTCGATCCGACTCTCCTAGTCTCCTGGACACACGCTATATTAATCTTCCTCTTATGAAGGATCTTCGCCAACTCTATAGACTTACTCGTTAATGAACCTATGTTCCATGACCCGATTCTCAACCTATAGGCTCCCTTACCCCCTCTACCTCCCGTCCCACCCTCTGCCCCACACGCGGACATGCCCTTAATCTATCATCCCAGACTGCAGCCACTACACCTACTGCCAATATAAAGAAAATCGCTAGTGCACACGGACAACGAATCAAACTAGAAGGAAGCAAGTGACTACAAGTACACAAGTAGAATGGCTGAACTATTGTGATCTAAAATAACATCAAATTAGCTAACACCAAAAGGAAAACCGTAGAACGGGAGGTACCAACTCCCGAGAACCAAACCTGTGTTGAATTGCTATACTCGATGTAGTCGTATGCTCACGCACCGCTTCCCACCGCCCTTTGATGTCGCTCTTCCCAATTGTACTCCTTTGCTAGTGTCTGTGCGCCCAACTTGTCTTCAACAAGTTTGAAAATTTCCTGAAAACACAGAAAATACCACGACCCAAAACCAAAAGGGCTATCACCGCTACCACTGGTGTAGCCTTGACAGTAGTAGGGGAAATATAGGGGAAAAGTAGAGGACTACACAAAATTCACCAAGTAAAAATGCAGAAAAAGATAAAGTAAAAAGCTTTTAGAGAAGCAAAATAAACAAATTACCAAGACCCAAATTCAATCTACAACTGATATTGCACAAAACTAAAAAAATAGACGCAGAAAATACTTTTATGCAAATAAGAGAAATATGTTGATGAATATACTTTTTAGAGAACGATAGGGAGAGAGACAAGGTTAATCACACATCTAAAACAAAATTTAATTAACGGAGAAAAATCAGTTCCAAAAGAACAAATCTTAGAAAAACTTGAAACGGAACAATCTTTAGAAAAAAGACTTGAAAAAGAACAGATCTTTAGAAGAGATTAAATATAAAAATGACAAAATTATATTTCAAGCTCTTTATGCACTGTAAATTAGCCTGAAAAGCTAAAATCTCAAATATTGCAGAGGAGAGTAAAGAAGGAGCGGCGCCGGTGGTGAGACGGTCGCCGGAAAAAATATGTCGCTAGTGGTTAAGAAGGGGAGAGAAAGAAAAACGGGCTAGGAGAGAGGAGAGGGAGGGAGGCGGGGATGGCGCTTACCTGGCCTGCTCGTTGCAGGTGCCGGCACTGGAGAGATTTGCCGGAGGAGGTGGTGACCGTTAAAATTTGATGAGAAAAGGAGCGTTAGTCATGAAGAGAGAGAAGAGAGCGTTCTCCTGGATGATCTAGCACATTAGGCTCAAACATATAAATATCAGATAATAAATAAAGCCAACTATAACAGTTATTCTAAGCTCGAATTCTTGAATCCTGAACCAAAATTTATGGGTTCTTGTCCCCAGCAGAGACGCTAGAGCTGTCACACCTCCTTTTTCCTACACCCCGGAAGGGTATAAGGGAGTTTTTTTCCAATTTAAAGTGACAATCGAAACGGGATTATTTAATAAAAATCAGAGTCGCCACTTGGGATAATTTATGGTGTCCCAAGTCATCGGTTTAGAATCCCGAATCGAGAAAATTTTGACTCTAATTATGGTCCACGAACACAGAAATCCGAGTAAGGAATTCTGTTAACCCGGGAGAAGGTTTTAGCCATTCCCAGGTTCCGTGGTTTTAACACGGTTGCTCAACTATTATTATTGGCCTAATTATCTTATTTTTACACTTTTTAAACCTATTGTGCATTTTTTTTAACTTTTAGCCGCTTTTGATATTTCTGGAAAATTCAAGGTTATTTAAAACACATCGTAGGCCACGCTACATGAAATGCACCTGTGGTTCATGACACGTTCTATTTAACCTTGTTGGAAATTAGAATCGGATCACATGAAATGCACACCCAAATTTTAGAACATGTTTATTTCATTATTATTATCTAAAATTATGGGAGGGTCACATGAAATGCACATCCGAGCCCCTTTAATCTAATTGACATAGTCACGCAATCCAATTTCTATATTGTGACGAAATCACGTTCAGCTATAACCAATTCGAGTAAATATGAGCAAATAACCGAGCAATCAAATTCAGAACCACGAAAAATAATTACGGAAACAACAGGATCACATCACCAACCAAATAATTAACATTAAGCTTAATTAAAATGAATAGAGGATAAAAGAATTGGACCTCAATATTGCCGGAGAATTGGTTGTTTCAATATTTAACGCTCAAAAACGTGACAAACCGCGGACGGAACCCGAATTAGCACAGGAAACTCAACTAAACACGGATTCAAACCCACACTTTAATCACTGTTCACTCCGGAATCGAATAACCAAAATAGTCTTTCAGCCTTCTCAGTTCTCACGTTTTGAAATTAGAGTTCATTTCAATCTCAAATACCCCATCACACTTGCGAAATCTTCTGAAAAAAACATCAATGGACAATGTTTCGTTTGTTGATAAATAACAGTAACTATACGACCAAAGTTTTGAAAAAAAAAAAACAGATGGAGCTATTTTGGTGCTTGAAGACGACTGGTTCGTGTACTTGGGGTCTGAAGGTTCAGGTTTGAGTGATGAGGGCTGCTGCTTCTTTTTGGAGTTTTGGAATGTCCTCCATGAGAGCCTGCCAGATTTTGGCCAGCTAGTATGAAATCCTAGAAATTAAGCAGTCAACTCATCTTCGGTTCTGCTCTGCTTCCTTGCTGGCTTTTTCTATTCCTTGCAAACAACAAAATTTTCTTAACAATTCCATAACAACGTCTTCGAAATAAATTTGAATCTTGCAAATAAACAAAATCACACATGCACGAGCGCCAGAGGCTCTTAAGTGAAATCAATTGTAGCTGCAAGGTGCAACAAGCAAAAGTATAGTACAGGAGGAAGAATCCTTATGTACTCAACTTTACTGAAAAATCGAATGCAAAAGGAAAAAAAATGAAAGAAAAGCTGAAAACCATTATCACCCACTGAAGGAAAAAAGACATTTTTCTAGAATGAGGAAGTCCTTCAAGGGGAAATAAGTCAGAAACAAGCCTGTAGGATAATTAAAACCTCATTATTCGTATATCTTCAGGAATCGTCAAGAATAGACAGAAAAAAGAAACAACACAAAACAAAGAGAAAGAGAATCACCATCAGAAAAGCAGCAAGATTTTAAGCATGATGATTGCAAGATTTCCACTCATGACGAATACATGAAAGAATCTTGATCTAACCAATAAAAGGGATAAACAAAATACACGTCCAGTTAAGGTTTAACCTTGTGTACTACAGAACTTGAGATTTGAGTCCCAGCAAACGAGTAGTTATTACACACATACATTTACATATCAACAAAATGTTAAGAGTGAATTAAGTTGACTTTCCAGAATTTCAGAGAGGCTGCTTTCACTAAACTGAAGAAAAGAACCACCTAAAGCCAACATATGTCATATGCATAAATAGAAAAAACTGGGAAGGAGAAACGTTTGAGCACAAGATTTAAGTTTTACCAGCTTAGCTCTTCTTGGGGAAGATTGCGACTGTACAAAGGAAACTCAAAAAGAAGTATGGCCTTGAACCATTGAGGAAGATTCCCGTACACTCCAGGAGGCAGCAGAATAAGAGGGCTGAAACAGTAATTATATCAATTTTACCATTTTACATTGGAAATCAGAGGAAATAGAACTGAGAACTATAAACAGACCTAGTTTTTCTCTTGTATGATCTATATGCAACAACATTTCCAAACTTCTTGTCGGCTGATGCCTGTTTAATTAGGCATGTAACAGCATAAGTTCGTGGTTAGAGGCAAATGTAGTAAGACAAAGGAATGATTGTACCTCAAGCAAGGGTATGCCACTAACAAAAAGAAGCAGCAGGGTTACGAATACTGGTCCAAACACAACAAGCCATTTAGCACCCTCCAGCACCGGTGTGGAAGCAAGGAAAATTCCCCACCAAAGAAAAATCTGAACAGCAGTATAAAATGTTTAGCTGGTCTAGTTAAAGACGAAGCTGGAAAAATGTGAAAACTGAAACCAAGAAAACAAGATTGTGGGATTGCAACTTGACACGGTTTTCATACTTCTCATTTGAAGAGTAACATGTGGTCTTTACGTTAGAATAAAAAAAATATTACATTCATAGCCGAAAATTGAGAAGTCAGCTTATTCTGCTTCGGCAATTTCATGATAAACCGAAAAAGATTAACTTTGACTTTCTGCATATAAAAATGCCAGCATAGTGAAGCATGCAACTGCCTAATTAATAATCTTATTTATAAATGAAATAGTCCAGCAAACAACAGTGGATGTGAGTAAACATGAACAAGATCCAAAATGGAAGTGGTCAACGTACTCTTGTGACAAACAATGTAGTACTTTCTAGTGTAGCCCAAAGAGAAGTAATGTGCCAGATTTAAAATAACGAGTTTAAGACTTGAATAGATGATGGAAAATACTGTATCTTTTATTGAATGCCTCAATGAGTTTAAATACAAGTTACAGTAACCATCTTTGTAGAGTTCTATGTAAACCTGATAACTGACGAATCCTATCTAAATCAAAGGGATAACTCTAAATGCCTAACTATAATATCATCTATTCTAGAAGATAAATGCAATCTAATCTAAAGAGATAAATACTAAAAACAAACTGATAACTATAACAAGAACTGGTGATCCAATACGCCCCTCAAGTTAGGCTATGTGTCACTACGCCTAACTTGAACAAATTGTGTTCAAAGGCTGGTTTGGCTAGTGCTTTTGTGAGCATATCAGCTAGTCGGTCGGCAGAATGAACATGAACAACTCGAACCACCTTCTGTTCAAAATTGTTGCGCACAAAATGAAAGTCCACCTCAATATGTTTCATGCGACTATGAAGGCCCGGATTCTCGCTTAGATAAGTAACACCAATATTGTCACAGTAGATAGTAGGGGTATCTCTGACAGGAAGTCGTATCTCAAGCAATAGGTTTCTAACCCACAGAAGTTCGGCGAGTGCATTGGCAACAGCTCTATATTCAGCTTCAGTTGATGAGCGAGCTACAGTCTTTTGCTTTTTAGAAGACCAACTGATAGGATTGTTATCAAGAAACAGAATATAACCGGATGTGGAGGATCTATCAGTGAGATCTCCAGCCCAGTCCGCATCAGAGTACATACGGAGATTGAAATCAACATTCGGGGACACACGTAGGCCAAACTTGATCGTACCACGAAGGTACCTAAGAACTCGCTTCACAGCTTTCCAATGAAGATCAGATGGGGATTGCATAAATTGGGATAATTTATTGACTGCATAGGAAATGTCCGGCNTGACTTGCCAAATAATTTTTCAAACGGGAAGAGTTATTTAAGAGTGATGTGGGTAGACGATTAATTAATTACACAGCATGGTGACATGCGAAGGACCAAAAAATCGGTGGAAGAGACGCCTCATGTAAAATTGTTCTTGCAGTTTCAATAATATGACGATGTCTACGCTCAGCAAGAGCAACTTGTTGAGGCGTATAGGGTGGGGTGGAAAGATGTTCGATACCATGAAGCGAGAGATAAGAGTCAAGACTTTTATACTCTCCTCCACCATCAGCATAAAGCGATTGAATTTTGGTATCGAAATATTTTTCCGTTAAAGGGTGGAATTTTTGAAACAACTCCTTGACTTCACTTTTTTTGTTAGTGTATAAAGCCACATGTATCTTGTGTATTGGTCAACAAAGATGCAATAATATAATTTTTATTAAGGGACAAAACAGGAGCGGGCCCCCACAAATCACTAAAAATAATTTGAAGCGGTGTAGAGCTTTCCAAAGTTAATGTGTGGAACGGAAGCCTATGGGATTTATTAGACAAATATGAATTACAATAATTAAACTTATCTCGTTCAACAAATGATAGCGAGAATTTATTCAAGACATAATTAAGAACTCTAGAATGCGGATGACCCAGTCTTTGATGTCAAGTGGTCAGAGAGGTTGTAGTGGTAGATATGTGAGCTTGTGGATGTGAATTGGGCCACTCATACAGTCCATGTTTCTTCCGGTCGTACACCAGCGGGGTTCGCGTTTTCAGATCCTTCACAACAAAAGAGAAGGAAAAAATTCAACAGATGTTAGATTATCATGACATAGCTTGGATACAGATATAAGATTGCGTTTAATGGCTGGAGCACATAGAGTATTATTTAGCTTAAAAACATTATTTGATGCTTGTATCTGTGTAGAACCAGTATGTGAGATGGGAATTTTGTTACCATCACCCATGGAGACATCTTCGTTACCGCGGTACGGTTGTAGGTTATGCGGCTCCGTTGTGATGTGATGTGTGGCACCAG
>MU725605.1:60344-96371 GCA_026770625.1 Nicotiana glauca
TTTGAATAAGTTGATCCTGACGGAACCAAAGTGTGTAAGCAGGATTAGGGGTTGTGTTGGTTCCAAAAGTGGTGGTCGGAATGGGGGCTGGGGTGGAACCATCAAGATGACCATAGAGGTCATGACCATGCATAAGCATGGAGAGCTGAGCTTTCCAAGTAGCAAAATTGTGACTGCCACTAAGTTTGATAGGTAGTTGGGAAGCGGGGTTGAATTGAACTATGGTGATGGTACCAACAGTGTTGTCGGCATTGACAACTCTGGTTGTGTTTCCATCTTTCGTCATTGGAGGATTTGGTGTTGTGGGAAAAAAAAAAGGATCTAGCTCGTTAGAGTAGTATAGGTTCGGATACCATATTAAGACTTGAATAGATGATGGAAAATACCGTATCTTTTATTGAATGCCTCAATGAGTTTAAATACAAGTTACAGTAACCATCTTTGTAGAGTTCAATGTAAACCTGATAACTGACGAATCCTATCTAAATCAAAGGGATAACTCTAAATGCCTAACTATAATATCATCTATTCTAGAAGATAAATGCAATCTAATCTAAAGAGATAAATACTAAAAACAAACTGATAACTATAACAAGAACTGGTGATCCAATAGTAGCGAAGAGAAAAAAGGATCCAATAGAAGGAAAGTTGACACTTTAGGGATGGACAAAAACAAAAATTGTCACAATAACTTCTATGAACTCAAACACCATATAAGAGACGATTCAAAGGACTTCTTTTATAATTAGACGGTTCAGAGGACAAACCTCACCAAAATAGTTTGGATGGCGTGAATACTTCCAAAGGCCAACAGTGCACCACTTTCCTCTGTTTTCTGGGGAGTTTTTGAATGCCAACTTTTGTTGATCAGCTGTAATCTCAACCAAAATCCCAATAAACCACATAATCCAACCAATGATGTCTTGAGCCTGAAGAGGAGGCTGCTTCACACTTGCATTAACAACAGTCACTGGTAAACTAACAGTCCATACCCAGATTGCCTGCAATAAAAAATAAGTTGTCATTCACAAAAGCAAGAATATCACATTCTACTATTACCTGCGGAAAAAAATAAGTTGTCATTCACAAAAGAGAGAATAGAGCAATACAACTTACGAGACGGCTGGATAAAAGGAAACATAACCTGAAGTATCCAAAATATTGCCAGTTTTCCAAGATTGTCACGTTTGTCATCAAAACGTCTGTCCTCACCCCACTGTAATATCCTGATATGAAGAAGGAAAAGACAAAAGCTAATGTAAGTCTATTTTCTGCAATATCTGTTCTAAGCAGTCAAATATAGCTTCTGACATGAATATATCAACCACATAAACCAATCTAATCATTTTGGGAGTGAGCTTTGTATTTAGTTCGTTTCAGTTATGATCTCTTTTGAGCAATATAAAGAGTTACTAGCTTTAAAAATATTTTCCAGTTTCTGAAGTGAAAAAATAAATAAAAATTTCCTTGACCGCATGAACAATGAAAAAATAATGTGCTCAAAGTGTTCAACCAAACATTTACAAAGTTACTTCAAAAAGGAGGCGCTACATTTTAGAAAGGAAAACATAGCTTTTAAGCTGGAGACGTTAGTCAACTAAGACCATTCCTTAATAAAAACTACAAAGAAACTTGCATTTATCTTTTTTGTTTGAAAGGTTAAATATACCATTCATAGATGTAAAAAGATGCTTAAAAATAAAGAAGTGAGGTATTGTAACTTGAAAATTCTTAACATTAAGTTATCTTGACTAGGAAGTCACTTTCTCTTTCTATTCAAGATTTCCAGCATTGCATACTTCTGGAAGCTTCACACAAACCAAACCAGTTACAGAATATACATGTGCACAAATCTCAATCAGGATCTTCAAAGTTCTTTCTTCTTTTGCAGGAAGTTTCTCCATCATTGTTGATCTGACCATACAGTCTCCCTTATACTTTGCTTTCCTCACCCTGACCAGTTTTCTTTTACTAGCTTTCTCTACTGTTCTATATTTTCTTCTCTTCCTCCCCCGATTGTTTGTAGATCTCAAAATAGTGATTCAAGTTCAGAAGGTACGGGAATAGATTGGCCATATTGTAGTAGTAGCTGAGCGTTTCAAGTTGAGCAGGACCAAGAGGGAATACTTGGAGTGCAAGTTCAGCGACGTAACCCAAGAAGAGGACAAGGAGGTGAGGCTCGATATACAAGTCTTTCCCAAGAGAGGAAGTTTTAGGTACCTTGGGTCAGTAATACAAGGATTTGGGGAGATTGATGAGGATGTAACACATCGTATCGGAGCAGGGTGGATAAAAAGGAGGCTCGCTTCCGGTGTCATGTGTGAAAAGAATGTGCCACTTAAACTTAAAGGTAAGTTTTATAAAGTGGTGGTTCGACCGACTATGTTGGATGGAGCAGAGTGTTGGCCAGTTAAACTATCATGTTTAGAAGATAAAAGTAGCTGAAATGAGAATGTTGAGATGGATGTGGGGCATACCAGAATTGCTAAGATTAGGAATGAAGTAATTTGGCAAAAGGTGGGAGTAGCCCCCATGGAGGACAAGATGCGAGAGGCGAGGCTGAGATAGTTCGGGCATGTAAAGAGGAGAAGCACTGATGCGGAGTTAAGAGGTATGAGAGGTTGACCATAGGGGGTATGAGGAGGGATAGAGGTAGGCCTAAAAAGTATTGGGGAGAGGTGATTAGGCAGGACATGGCGCAAGTGGAGCTTACCGAGGACATGTCGTTCATAGGAGGGTGTGGAGGCCAAGAATTAGGGTAGAAGGCTAGTAGGTAGTCTAGCATTTTGCTCTTTCTTTCTCAGACCGATAGCATTATTATTAGTATGGTATTACTTTGGCGAAATACATAAACAGCCCCTTTAAGTTGTCCATAACAATCAGATGAACACCTTAACTTGGTATATGACCAGACAAACACTTCTATGTGACACAGGTGTGTCTTATGAATACCCGAGTTTAACAAGCCTCATGTGTGAGTTACACTCGCGGATGACATGGCAAATTGACAAATTATCAAATGACATGTNGTTATTGTGTGGGGGATGATACTGGCTCGCATTATTGGGGCGAGCATTCTGGCGCCATGTTTGAGAGTTATTGGTGTTGTTGTTGTTGTAGTATTGGCGGCGATTATTGCGATTGTTGGAGTTGTTATTTGACTTGTTGTGAGCGGCAACTGCTGCTGTGATAGCACCAGGGGTTTTCTTAGCTTCCTCGTGACGAAGAAAGAGCTCATGGTCAAGCAGCTTTTCATATAGTTCTTCATAGGTAACTGTAGTGTCACGTGCCCGTATGGCAGCCGAGATCTCACGAAACTCAGGACCAAGTCCACTAAGGATTTTGATTATGAGTTCGGAATTAGTGACGGGGGCACCAGCAACAGGAAGTTCATATGAAAGGGACCGAATACGTTGAAGGTACTCGGTGATAGGAGTGGTGTCTTTGGTGATTTGGCCAAGTTGATCACGAAGACTGAAGATTCGGGTCTGGGACTTGTTTGCATAGGCAGTGTGCAAAGAGTCCCAGGCCTGTTTTGATGTGTCAGCAGCGGCAACCATGGAGGCTATGGTAGGGTCAACGGAAGCCATAAGGGCGTTTTGAATAAGTTGATCCTGACGGAACCAAAGTGTGTAAGCAGGATTAGGGGTTGTGTTGGTTCCAAAAGTGGTGGTCGGAATGGGGGCTGGGGTGGAACCATCAAGATGACCATAGAGGTCATGACCATGCATAAGCATGGAGAACTGAGCTTTCCAAGTAGCAAAATTGTGACTGCCACTAAGTTTGATAGGTAGTTGGGAAGCGGGGTTGAATTGAACTATGGTGATGGTACCAACAGTGTTGTCGGCATTGACAACTCTGGTTGTGTTTCCATCTTTCGTCATTGGAGGATTTGGTGTTGTGGGAAAAAAAAAAGGATCTAGCTCGTTAGAGTAGTATAGGTTCGGATACCATATTAAGACTTGAATAGATGATGGAAAATACCGTATCTTTTATTGAATGCCTCAATGAGTTTAAATACAAGTTACAGTAACCATCTTTGTAGAGTTCAATGTAAACCTGATAACTGACGAATCCTATCTAAATCAAAGGGATAACTCTAAATGCCTAACTATAATATCATCTATTCTAGAAGATAAATGCAATCTAATCTAAAGAGATAAATACTAAAAACAAACTGATAACTATAACAAGAACTGGTGATCCAATAGTAGCGAAGAGAAAAAAGGATCCAATAGAAGGAAAGTTGACACTTTAGGGATGGACAAAAACAAAAATTGTCACAATAACTTCTATGAACTCAAACACCATATAAGAGACGATTCAAAGGACTTCTTTTATAATTAGACGGTTCAGAGGACAAACCTCACCAAAATAGTTTGGATGGCGTGAATACTTCCAAAGGCCAACAGTGCACCACTTTCCTCTGTTTTCTGGGGAGTTTTTGAATGCCAACTTTTGTTGATCAGCTGTAATCTCAACCAAAATCCCAATAAACCACATAATCCAACCAATGATGTCTTGAGCCTGAAGAGGAGGCTGCTTCACACTTGCATTAACAACAGTCACTGGTAAACTAACAGTCCATACCCAGATTGCCTGCAATAAAAAATAAGTTGTCATTCACAAAAGCAAGAATATCACATTCTACTATTACCTGCGGAAAAAAATAAGTTGTCATTCACAAAAGAGAGAATAGAGCAATACAACTTACGAGACGGCTGGATAAAAGGAAACATAACCTGAAGTATCCAAAATATTGCCAGTTTTCCAAGATTGTCACGTTTGTCATCAAAACGTCTGTCCTCACCCCACTGTAATATCCTGATATGAAGAAGGAAAAGACAAAAGCTAATGTAAGTCTATTTTCTGCAATATCTGTTCTAAGCAGTCAAATATAGCTTCTGACATGAATATATCAACCACATAAACCAATCTAATCATTTTGGGAGTGAGCTTTGTATTTAGTTCGTTTCAGTTATGATCTCTTTTGAGCAATATAAAGAGTTACTAGCTTTAAAAATATTTTCCAGTTTCTGAAGTGAAAAAATAAATAAAAATTTCCTTGACCGCATGAACAATGAAAAAATAATGTGCTCAAAGTGTTCAACCAAACATTTACAAAGTTACTTCAAAAAGGAGGCGCTACATTTTAGAAAGGAAAACATAGCTTTTAAGCTGGAGACGTTAGTCAACTAAGACCATTCCTTAATAAAAACTACAAAGAAACTTGCATTTATCTTTTTTGTTTGAAAGGTTAAATATACCATTCATAGATGTAAAAAGATGCTTAAAAATAAAGAAGTGAGGTATTGTAACTTGAAAATTCTTAACATTAAGTTATCTTGACTAGGAAGTCACTTTCTCTTTCTATTCAAGATTTCCAGCATTGCATACTTCTGGAAGCTTCACACAAACCAAACCAGTTACAGAATATACATGTGCACAAATCTCAATCAGGATCTTCAAAGTTCTTTCTTCTTTTGCAGGAAGTTTCTCCATCATTGTTGATCTGACCATACAGTCTCCCTTATACTTTGCTTTCCTCACCCTGACCAGTTTTCTTTTACTAGCTTTCTCTACTGTTCTATATTTTCTTCTCTTCCTCCCCCGATTGTTTGTAGATCTCAAAATAGTGATTCAAGTTCAGAAGGTACGGGAATAGATTGGCCATATTGTAGTAGTAGCTGAGCGTTTCAAGTTGAGCAGGACCAAGAGGGAATACTTGGAGTGCAAGTTCAGCGACGTAACCCAAGAAGAGGACAAGGAGGTGAGGCTCGATATACAAGTCTTTCCCAAGAGAGGAAGTTTTAGGTACCTTGGGTCAGTAATACAAGGATTTGGGGAGATTGATGAGGATGTAACACATCGTATCGGAGCAGGGTGGATAAAAAGGAGGCTCGCTTCCGGTGTCATGTGTGAAAAGAATGTGCCACTTAAACTTAAAGGTAAGTTTTATAAAGTGGTGGTTCGACCGACTATGTTGGATGGAGCAGAGTGTTGGCCAGTTAAACTATCATGTTTAGAAGATAAAAGTAGCTGAAATGAGAATGTTGAGATGGATGTGGGGCATACCAGAATTGCTAAGATTAGGAATGAAGTAATTTGGCAAAAGGTGGGAGTAGCCCCCATGGAGGACAAGATGCGAGAGGCGAGGCTGAGATAGTTCGGGCATGTAAAGAGGAGAAGCACTGATGCGGAGTTAAGAGGTATGAGAGGTTGACCATAGGGGGTATGAGGAGGGATAGAGGTAGGCCTAAAAAGTATTGGGGAGAGGTGATTAGGCAGGACATGGCGCAAGTGGAGCTTACCGAGGACATGTCGTTCATAGGAGGGTGTGGAGGCCAAGAATTAGGGTAGAAGGCTAGTAGGTAGTCTAGCATTTTGCTCTTTCTTTCTCAGACCGATAGCATTATTATTAGTATGGTATTACTTTGGCGAAATACATAAACAGCCCCTTTAAGTTGTCCATAACAATCAGATGAACACCTTAACTTGGTATATGACCAGACAAACACTTCTATGTGACACAGGTGTGTCTTATGAATACCCGAGTTTAACAAGCCTCATGTGTGAGTTACACTCGCGGATGACATGGCAAATTGACAAATTATCAAATGACATGTGTATTTCTTAAATAAATTATAGTTTATATTAAAAAATACTTGTAATTCTTTAATTAAAAAAAGGAAAAAAAGACTTTCCTTCCTCCCTCCCAGCAAAAAATAAATAAATAATAGTTGTATTTCTTCTTTAACAATAATTTCTCTCAAAAATTCAATTTCTCCTTCCCAATCATTCTCCATTCTCTCGCGGGTGCAGTCACTACTTTACAACATTAAAAATCCATCTTTGCTTTACTTTCATTACTACTCTTCCTTAATCTCATTGATGCTCTTCCATTAGTTTGGTTCTTCTTCTTTTTTCTTTGTGCATTGACCTTATGGTTTATTGCTCTTTGAAGCCCTACCCCAGTTATTTGTTTATACATAAACCTTTTCACCATCGGTTGCCAAATCTAACTTCACTCCCTTTTTTTTTTTGATAAAACCAAATCAAAAATCGTCCCGACCCATTTGATTAATATATTTTTATCAGTGAAGAACCAGCTATCAGATCTAATTGGGGTGAAATTGGAAGGTTTTAAATGAGTTCTTTTTGAATTTTCAGATTTGGGGTCAATGAGAGATTGAAGAAGTGATAGTGATAATGTGGTGGTGTAACAGTGGAGATTTATTTGGGTTTATTTAATGGCTGTCATTAAATGTGATGGTAATGAAAATTGTGTTCTTGATGTTCATTTTTACTAGAATGGAGGTGGAAGGTGGAGAAAGTTTGGGGCAGAGGTAAAGAGGATGGTAGAGGAAAAAATTGAATAAGAAAGTGGTGTAAGAATTATGTGGGGTCCATATTGGTTTTAGGGAGAAAAAAGAAAAGGATAAACTTAATTTTAAAGAGCTTCACGCGTTCAAATCTGAGTGCAACACACAAATTTTTCCATGTCAGCGTAAGGGGTTTAAGAAATACAGTTCTTCCAAATAGAAGTGTTTGTCTGATCATATGCCAAGTTAAGGTGTTCATCTGATTATTGTGGACAACTTAAAGGGGTTGTTTATATATTTCGCCTATTACTTTTACTCGTAGATTGCTATCTTTACCTACTGATTGATTGATATCTTTGGCTTTGGTTTTCTTAATTTCCTGTTGCTGTTGTTACTACGTGTCGCCTAAGCTTCTTTTCATCTACTCTCTAGCAGAGGATCTATCGAAAAGAACCTCTCTGTCCTAAGGTCTGGGAACTAACTGTTGTTTTAGTAGTAGTAGCTGAGGAAACATATTGGAAGATTTTTATAGAGGTAGTAAAATATTAGGACTTATCATAGTGTTCTTTTAGATACTCATTCGGACAAATGATTGAGACAATTGCACCAAAGTTGGAAATATTATACACAACAAGAGTATTGAAAGGATCATAATCACATAGGAATGTATAATTCTACGACATTGCGAGCACTACAAGGAGAGAGGATCTGGAATAAAAGGACCAACATATAGCTTCTTATTTCTTTACAAATGATGATAATAGTAAAGCAATATAAGGAAAAAATATAGACAAGTTTAATAGTTTATTAGTATATACTGGTCTTACCTCATTAATAGAAATATCCCCAATCGAAGGCCCCATATCACTACAAACAGAGACAAAATCACCTGAAAGACAGAATAAACAAACAGAAATTAATCTGATGCAACAATATGCCGAGCACTTTCAATTACATATTCAAGCACAATGCAGATTTCAATAAACATGAAACGACATTGATACATGGGAGACAAAAACAAACAGCTTAAAAACTAAGTTCTCTGGTAAAATACTGGAAATTCTAAAGCTAATACTGTCCAACTTCAAACTTATTAAGATTAAATGGTCCTATTTACAAAAATGGAAATGGTTGTTCAAAGCTCCTGGCAACTGACTAACTATACATGGATCACAGGAGAAAGGAAGGAGTTCGTGGACGAGGGTAGGGGAGGCAGAGTGTTTTTTTTCTTCGTAGGAGAGGGAAAGTAACTATTGCCAAAGCCCTGGGCCGGAAATAACACTATAACAAAAAAAAACCAAACTGTTAAATCAGTGCAAATCACAAACTGATGCAAAATCTTACCTGTCGAAAGTACCATGAACCCTTTAGTACCAAGGTCAAAATAGCAAGTATAATGAAGTTTGTACTTCCTGTATCAAAATGATTGACAGAAAAACAGTTAAAAAGCACCCGCAAAAACAGGAATAATATAAGCATGAATAAAGCTTAAGTCAAACAGAATGGTATTCATAATGGAGCTGCTCCAATGGAAAATACTACCATGGTGCACGATGAATGGATTGGTTAAGGTACGTAAAGAAGACAGGCCACGAGACTCTATTAGTCTAGTAGGTATCTAAAATTTATCCCCAATAATGATAACCTTGCCATGATTCTAAGGCCAACATAGAATATCCCACTGTTTTAAGAGGCAACTTGTGAATTATAAGTGAGCTCATGGCGCCTATAAATAGGAAAATAGAGTCTGAATTAGTCCAATAATCGCTAAAATAGAACCAGAAAGCTAATGCACTTGCGCATGTGTGTGTGAGAGAAAGAGAGAAAGTTTACTGGGGCATAAAGTTACATACTATCATTGTAGCACACGTCTAAAAGAATTGATTGACATCTCTAAGAAATTGTATTTAGAAAGACTCAGCTTCACTGTTCCAGTAATTAAACAAAGATTATCGTGTATGATAAAGAGTGTCAGATTAACAACACTTATAAAAGAGCACTTACCAAATCTCAAAATAATAGCCCCATTCCACACCTCCCCTCAACCCAAAACAAAGGAGAAAAAAGAACAAAACAATACCAGAAAGTTGTAAAAGAATGAAACAACATGTATTGCCAAGCCATCAAAGTTTAAGCCGTGTCGGAAATGAACCTTTCATTAAATTTCAATAAATCCTAAGTATTATATTCTTGTCAACTGTGGATAAGGTAGAATTTCATGAACTTGAAAGAGAAAATTCAAAGAAACAAAAAGATGAGGTGATGAAGATATAAGAATTCGTACCGGCAAAGTCAGTAACTTTATCAAACTTGAGGAGGGCTGTGATAACGAAAAAAATAAACTGATAACCCAACTGCAAAACAATTTATAAGAAAATATCATATCATAATTCAAAGAATCAGAGACTGCTCCAATAGAAACAAAAAGAAAAAGGAAGTGATTACGGTAACAATGGCAGTGAGACCCAAGAAACTGGAGTCCATTCCGGTCCCTTTTCCTCTTCCAACCGAAGAGTGCAGCTGTCTCTCTAATGATTAATCTATCTTTGTTTATTTCGTTTTGTTGAATGAAGTCATCACTGTCGTGTAATTCCTTACTGCGTCACCACTTGAGTTTGGCCTTGTAATATGTGTGGTTAAGATTTGTTATGTTAAAAAATAGAACAATTTGCGTTTGGCTGATTAGTTTAAAAAATATTTTTGAGTAATAATTAGTGTTTAGTCAAGTTTTAAAAAATTACTTTTAAGTGTATTTTTATCAAAAGTACTTTTGGAGAGAACTATTTTTTTATGCTTCTACTTCTCCTCAAAAGCAAGTTTTTTTCTTCCAAAAATTTGACCAAACGCCTCAATCTTTTTGACAAAAGTACTTTTGGCAAAAAAAAAAAACTTGGACAAAGGCTATTAGGCTATGAACATGTCCCACCCAATATTATCTATCTGTGTGTAAATTTTGAAATTTGTTGCCAAAGTACTCAAGTTTTGGTACATTAAGTGCCCCTTGAATTGACTTATTTATTACGTAATTTGTTTGAAAGAAACCTTTTTGATTTGTTTGAATCCTACGGACAAATTAATAAAAATTTTAAGGATGTAGTACTGATCGATAGAAAGGTGTTAACCATACGATGTACAATTATCTGAGTCAAATTACAATTAATTTTGAAAGATTAGTCGATAAAGGCAGGTCATATTGTCATATATTAAAGGGCAACAAATAATCCTAAGAAATCACGAGATTCATCACGCCATCACCAGCACCAACAATAGCATAAGAAAGTAGGAGAAGAATAAGAAGAATAGGAAGGAGAAAAAGGAGAAGGAGAAGAAGAAAGGGGCTAAAGTTGTTTAAAAAGCGGGTACAACTACGAGCGATCAAATAAGACGCCCCATCCAATTTTTACAAATAAAAAATAAAAAGAAACATAACTAACTAACTAGCACATCATTATGCCAATATAGGCTGGACTGGCCCAGTCTACGCAGACCTTGATATTTAATGGGTTGGGCCGGGCGGTCCACTTTTTTAACGGGCTTTAAAATGACTAATCCACCTCACTACGTGGGCCACGGGTCTCCACTGACTGGCCCATCACTTTTTAAAATATTTTTATACTTTCTAAATTAAAATTCCAACCAAAAAATGCAAAAATAAATAAATATTTACAAACCAAAAAAAATAATCTTATTAGATAGAAAGTTTCTGCGAAATTTAGTAACTTTTGGCATTTTTCAAGTAGCTTATACAACGAAGGGAGGACAATATCCGGCAACACCTAAAATTCAAGAGGTTTTTTCTTTCATATACCATATATGAAACCTTATTACCAAAATGTAAATAGTTTCTAATTTACCCGTCTTATCCATAATTTTTTCTACAGTTATTATACCAATCATTAAATACTAATTAATAGTAGCTGAATCTTCCTAATTTATCAAGCTAAAATTAAGGAACAGAATATTCTAAAAAGATTTGGCGTAAATCAGATCAATCATAGTCTTCTAGATATTCCTATTTAGGCGCGCTACAATTATGGAAGTAAATATTCTTCCAGATATTTTCCACCATGGATAGCCATTAAAAAGCTTGAAAGATTTGAATTCAAATTTGGGTCTTCAAAAACCATTATTTGTTTGGATTGGGTGTTGTTGAAAATAATCGGAAATATGGTTTGGAGTTTATATCTCAATTTTGAGGGGTTTTGGTGAAGATTAGACTTGGTTTTGACTGAAATTCAGATTGAAACTAGAAGAAGAAGAAGAAGAAGAAGAAGAAGAAGAAGAAGAAGAAGAAGAAGAAGAAGAAGAAGAAGAAGAAGTAGAAGAAGAAGAAGACGACATATTGCAGAAATTGTAGATAAATTGTAGGTTATTTGTATTTTTGTAGATGCTTTATTTTCTGTTTTCACAAATAAAAAACGGCTACAACTTCTACAAATCTTCTAAAAAAAATATAATTACGTCAAAAATTATAATTATGCTACAATTGGATGTAATTGGGATATAAAAATTTAATGTACCCAATTTGTAGACATTTTACAAATAAATTATAGATTATTTGTATTCTAATTGTAGGTGCTTTGTTTTCTGTTTTCACACATCAAAAACGACTATAACTTCTTACAAATCTTCTGCAAAAAATGCAATTATGTCGAAAATGCCAATTATGTTACAATTGAAATGGGAATTGGGATATTAAAATTCAATGTATCCAGTTTGTAGATATTTTATAGATAAATTGTAGATTATTTGTATTCTGATTGTAGATGCATTATTTTCTGTTTTCACAAATCCAAAACGACTAAAACTTCTACAAAATGTTATACAAAAAACAGTCTACAATTTATCTATAATTTTTGCAATATGTCTTCTTCTTCTTCTTCAAGTTTCAATCTGAATTTTCAGTCAAAATCAAGCCTAATCTTCATCAAAACCCCTCAAAATTGATATATAAATTCTAAAATATATTCCCAATTATTTTTAACAACACCCAATCAAAACAAATAATAATTTTTGAAAATCCAAAAGCTTCAAAGCTTTTTAATGGCTGTCAATGGTGGAATTGCTGCTCTCTTGTCTCTTTGAAAGTTTGTTCTTCTTCATCGAAAAAATTTGAAGTTGAAGGTAAACGTGTGTATAAACTTTGAAGATTTGACTTCAATTTTGATAAACTTTGTTGTTCTTTATTGATGAACTACAACTGGAGTAAAATGGGGAACCAACTTTGTTGAAGGGTTCTTCAAATTTCTGTAAATTTAGAGGGAGAATTTGGTTTCAGAAGATGGAAAATGGTAAAAAGAATGTGGATATAAGTAAAACGTGGGTGGGACTGAGGGGTTAGGAGAGAGAAACATGCAGATTCCTTTAATTAAGGAGTAAAACGTGTACAATTAATTATACTCTTAATTAATTATGGTATAAAATTGGTAATTTGATATACTAAGTATAATTAAGTCAAACCGTAAACAATGAGGGTAATAAAGTTTCCTATGTGACATAGAAATATAAAAATTCCAAAATTGAAACCTCTTCTCAGCAAATTATTGACGTCATAATATGCTTGTACTAGTTCCGTCCAGAGTGGATCTAGAATTTAAAGGTTACGGATGTATTTTACGTTCGACCAAAATTTATTTTATATACAGAGTGCCACTATTAATATTTTAACAAATATTTCAGGTGCCGACTACCCTTCTCTTCACAGCATAGGTCGGCCTCTGATTCTACAATTAAAACTTCTTACACTTAGCATTGTTTATTGATGAGTATGTATTACTTCAAAACGAGGAGACACAAAAAATGATGTAATAGGGCAAATTATTCCAAACGTATATCATTTTTTTTTTACGGAAAAGGCCTAAAAATGCCCTTCAACTTTCAAAAATAATTTATCCATGTCATCCGCTAAAAAATTATTATTTCCATGCCACTGCCGTTAAAGAAATGGCTCATCCATGCCATTATTGACTAACGACTCAATTTTTATTTGGCCCATCCATGCCATTGCCGTTAGTCAATAATGGCATGGATGAGCCATTTCTTTAACGGCAGTGGCATGAAATGAGCATTTTTTTAACGGATGGCATGGATAAACCATTTTTGAAAGTTGAATGGCATTTTTAGACCTTTTTCGTTTTTTATACCATGATAGTGAATATAATTAAATTCATAACTAATAGCCAGTTTGGCCAAGCTTTTCCAAGGTCTAAAGCATTTTTTTTAAATAAAAAATTATTTTTTTGCAAAGTGGAAGTGTTTAGCTAAGCTTTTAGAAGAAAAAAGTACTTTTGAGTTGAACCAAAAGCAGTTTTGGAGAAGCAGAAAAAAGTAAATTTTCTCTAGAATCATTTTTTTGAAAAGTAATTTTGAGAAAAATACACTTAGAGCTCGTTTGGATTAGCTGATTTGAAGTAGCTGATAAACATTAGGTGCTGAAAAATACTTTTAAATACTAAAATCGATTTGATAAATAAGCAGTTACGTGTTTGGATACAAGTGTTGAAATTGATAATAAACTGCTGCAGTATTTGATAAAAAAAGTGTTGATAATTTTTTTTTTTTTTGGGGGGGGGGGGTTAAAATGACTGGAATAGCCTTAGAACTGTTTACACTTATAAGGGTGTAATTTCTTCAAAATTTTAGATTCCAGATCGATTCAATTTTCTATTTGTCGTTTTATTTAAATACAACTGTGATTAGATAAGATAATTTTTATGATAAATATAATTTATTTTATGATAAACATATAATCAGAAGTTATAATAACTAATAAATTAACAAAAAAATCTCAGTAAAAAAATAAACCTTAATAGGATAAAATATTTGAAGAGAAACAATGCCTTCATTGCTACAACACTTTGAAACCAATACACTAAAAATTTGATATGTACTCGTTTATTACATACAATTCAAAGATTAATGCATAATCGCATAAATATAAATATGCAAAGGAATTGAGAATTTGCTTACTCCAAATAGTCGCAGACTTGAAGAGGCAGGGGTTTAGGTTGAAAAATACGTGAGGCAGTGAGTATCGATGTAGGAGTTTTGTTTTGAAAAGGAATATTTTAGGGATAAAGTAGTAAAAATCTTGGTCAAACTTAAAGTGCTTATAAGTTAAAAATTCATAAGCTGCGGGTAATCAACTTATGACTTTTGGCTTATTTTTTACTTATAAACATTTGGTTTATAAATACTTTTAACTTTGCCAAACACGTAGATAAGCCGAAAAATGCTTATAAGCTAATTTGACCAGCTTATAAACTTAGAGCCCGTTTGGCTTAGCTGATTTAGAGTAGCTGACAAGTATATGTGTTGAAAAGCACTTTTAACTGCTGAAGCTGATTTAAAAAATAAACAGTTACGTGTTTGGATAAAAGTGCTGAAATTAATAATAAGCAGCTAAAAAATTGGGTATACAAAGAGTTTTGTTTAAAAAGAAATATTTTAGGGATATAATAGTAAATATTTTATTCAAACCTAAAGTGCTTATAAGCTGAAATTTGATAAGTTGGGGGAGACCAACTTATGACTTTTGGCTTAATTTTGACTTATAAGCACTAACTTATAAGCACTTTTAATTTTACCAAACGCGTAGATAAACCAAAAAGTGCTTATAAGCCAGTTTGACCAGCTTATAAGTTTAGATAAACACCCTATTAGTCAAATACCCTCTTAGTAGAAGCATTATTTTACAGCTTGACCAATCACTAATTACTGCTCAAACATACTTTTTAAATTAATTAATCAAACTCAAATTACTTTTTGCTGTACTTTTTATAAGGAAAAACACATTCTCAAAATAAACCGATTTGATAAGCTCGGCGAAACATGCTATAAACTGGATTAGAATTCGTCTCCAAATGCAGAGGACTGGGTGAAAACTGGAAAGAGAGAAAGCAAAAGAGGAAAGTCAAAAGGTAAATGTCACTATGTCAGAAAATGAACCAAAAAGAAAAGACCAATCAGCTTCTTCTTTTCTCCTTATTATTATCAGTCTGCTTTAAAGCACTGTGGTCACTTTCTAAGTCCAAACTTTCCTCATTTCCCAGTTTTCTAAACTTTTCAAAATACTATTTTGGCGGTCCCAATTACTAGGGGTGGGCATACTCTCGATGGGGATGTACAAAAAATAACGATAAGTCGAACCAAATCGATAATTCGAGTCAAATCGAAAAAAATAATTCGATTCTAGAAAAAATAACCTGACCATAATTGATATAGTTTGATTTTAACTTAAAAAAGTCAAACCGAAACCAAACCAACCCGATATTACATTTATTCAATTTTTACAAATATTTTATACATATAAATATTTATTTTTAATACAATTCATAAATATTTCTTAAACTTTTTCACAGTTTTATCTTTAAACATATTGTTTCAAGTTTGGAATTAATATTTTTGGATGGTCCAATAAATTTTATAGTTCATAAAGGTAGTAATTCAAATAAACTTCACATCAATATTAATGTTAACTAGGAAAATTCAATTCAATACTAGAAATGACAATAGTGTGGATATCTATTTTTTTTAGTTTTACATTGTTTATATTAAAAATGCATAACTTAGTTTATCTTTTTCTTTAGTGTTTAGTTGTGTAACTAATATACTTATAGTTGTACTTATTTAAGCATGACTTATATAGTACTTTTAGATTATGTTAATATTTATTACTTATTACTTAGTAATATTTTCTTTATGGATTTTAGTATTTTTGTTATTGAATATTTTAGTACAATGTTATGACGCAACTAATATTATTTTATTATTTTCTTGAAAAATACATTATATAGTTGTATCCTTGTAGGATTAGAGAAGTATGTGAAGCACAAGTTAAATATTTGTGCTATGAAGACTTATCGGGAAAAAAAAACCCGAAAACCCTGAGATTGAAAAACCCGATTTCGTTGGTTTGATTTGGTTTATAGATTTCAAAATCCGACACTATTGGTTTAGTTTGGTAATTGAAAAATTCGAACCAACCCGGCCTATGTACACCCCTACTCCAGAAAAACCCAAAATCCAAACCGAAATACGGATTTCTCAGATTTTTTGTTTGGATTTTCGGATTACGGATTGGATTTTGGTTTTGATGTTTAAAAATTTTGGATCTCGGATTGAATATTGGATTTGGTACTTCAAATTTTTGGATATCCGAAAATCCGAAATTCTTATACTTTATATTTAGTTTATTATTCATATGTCAATAGTAATAAGTTCAATACTCTACTTATTAGATATTATCATATATATGTAATATTAATTACTAAGTTATTATGAGAATACTATCAATTTGGACATGGTTTTACTATTTCTACTTCTTATCTATCGTATTAACGTCTCTATTATATATTTTTTAATATAATAGTTTTACTGCTTTAATATTTCATTTGAATGATTGCATTGAGAATGAAGAACTTTTCAAACAATTGAACATAAGTACTTCATTTGGATATTCATTTTTGTAAAAAGAAGAGATATCTCAACTTATAAGCTCAAAACCGAAAATCCAAAATATCCCAACCGATTAATCCGAAATCGAACTTAAAAAATCCGATCCAACCCGAACTTATTTGGATTGGATTTGAATTTTTATTTCGTCAATCCGAAAACTGAAAATCCAAACCGAAATTTCATATGCGATCCGAACTGCCCGAACGCCCACCCATACCAATTAGTGCTCAATGTATTTTTTTGAGAGAAATTGAAGGTAACAAAAGAGTACTTTCAACCAGTACGAGGACCACTCTGCAAAACCCAACCAATTTTCGTACTCTCAGTAATAAACCCCTGAGTAGTCCCAATTTGATGTTAAGTTATTAGACAATTTCAAGCCTAACACTAAATTTCGCATTAAAATAGTACAACAACAACAACAATGACCCAGTAAAGTCCCACTAAGTGGGGTCTGGGAAAGGTATTTTTTATTAGAACTTAACCTTACCCCGATAGGGCAGAGAGGCTATTTTCGATAAACCCTCGGCTCAGGAAGATGAAAATAAAACAAGAAAATAAGAAAAGACAATTCATCAATAACATCAACATAACCATACAAATAATGACAGCATCCTAAAAACCATAAAATAGATAACACGCAATAACCATAATCCACGTCTAAGGACTAGATCTATAGGAAATAGTAAGATTAGTGTGAACTCTACATTAACCACAAGCCTTCCTAGGACCAACCCAGTCAAACTCGCTCCCCCTCCCCCCCGGAATGGAGGAGGAGAAACTCGACTACCACCCTATCCTACAACCCTAATGCTCGTCCTCCAAACCTTCCTATTAAAGGTCATGTCCTCGGAAATCTGAAATCTTGCCAGGTACTACCTGATCACCTCTTCCCAATACTTCTTAGGCCGTCCTCTACCTCTTTTCGAACACACTAAACCCAGCAGCTCACACCTCATCACCGGAGCATCCAGGCTTCTCCTCCGTACGTGCCCGAACAGTCTAACCCTCGCTTCCCACATCTTGTCATCCACAGAGTCCACACCCACCTTCTCCCGAATATCGCCATTCCTAATCTTATCTAACCTAGTGTGCTCGCACATCCACCTCAACATCCTCATCTCAGCTACCTTCATCTTCTGGATATGAGAGTTCTTAACTGGCCAGCACTCTGCCCCATACAACATGGACGGTCTAACCACCGCCCAATAAAACTTACCTTTGAGTATCGGTGGTATTTTCTTTTCACATCAGACTCCAGATGCTAGCCTCTATTTCGCCCACCTCACTCCTATGTGGTGAGTGACGTCCTCGTCAATCTCTCCATCCTCTTGAATAACCGACTCAAGGTACTTGAAACTACTTCTATTGGGGATGACATGTGATCCAAACCTCACATCCATGCTTGCTTCCCTTGACTTGGCGCTGAACTTGCACTCTAGGTACTCTATCTTAGTCCTGGTCAGTTTGAAACCCTTAGACTGGAGGGCCTGTCTCCAAACCTCCTACCTCTCATTAATATCGTCCCGCGTCTCATCAATCAGTACTATGTCATCAGCGAATAACATACACCATGGCACTTCCCCTTGAATATGGTGTGTTAGGGCATCCATTACTAAGGCAAACAAGAATGGGCTAAGCGTTGATCCTTGGTGTAACCCCATAACAACCGGGAAATGCTTTGAGTCGCCTCCCACCGTCCTTACCCTAGTCTTAGCTCCATCATACATGTCCTTGATCGCTCTAACATAAGCTACGGGGATACCTTTTACCTCCAGACATCTCCATAGCACCTCCCTAAGGACCTTGCCATACGCTTTCTCTAAGTCAATAAACACCATGTGCAGATCTTTCTTCCTATCCCTGTACTATTCTACCAACCTCCTAATAAGGTGGATGGCTTCCGTGTTCGAGCGACCCAGCATAAACCCGAACTGGTTGTCAGATATAGACACTATCTTCCTCACCCTCGCCTTCACCACCCTCTCCCAAACTTTCATGGTATGACTTAGTAGCTTGATACCCCTATAGTTGTTACAACACTGGATATCACCTTTGTTCTTGTACAATGGAACCACTGTACTCCACCTTCAGTCATCTCGCATCCTCTTCGTCTGAAAAATAATATTAAATAGCCCGGTCAACCACTCTAAGCCTGCTCTACTCATATACTTCCAAAATTCAACCGAAGTTTTATCTGGACCAGTCGCTTTGCCCCGACTCACCTTACGCAGAGCCCCCACGACCTCCTCCAACTTAATACGCCTACAATACCCAAAGTCTCGGAGACTCTCCGAATGCCCCAGATCCCCTAGCACTATATCGCGGTCCCCTTCCTCTTTTAGAAGACCCTGGAAGTACATCTGCCATCTCTATTTAATTTGAGAATCCCCCATCAAGACTCCACCTTCCTCGTCTTTGATGCACCTCACTTGATCTAGATCCCGAGCCTTCATCTCCCTCGCTTTAGCCAATCTAAACGACTTCTTATCCCCGCCTTTCCCCCCCCAATTCCTCATAAAGTCGGTCAAACGCTGCATTCTTAGCCTCCGTGACCGCAAGCTTAGCCTCCTTTCTTGCTACGTTGTATCTCTCTCTATTCGCTCTCCTCTCCTCCTCGCATGTGCTCCCTACCAACTTCATATACGCTTCCTTCTTCGCTCCCACTTTGCCTTTGACTATGTCATTCCACTACTAGTCGTCTTGGTGCCTGCTAAAGTGACCCTTCGAAATCCCTAGCACTTCTCTCGCCGCCTCCCTAACGCAATTTGCCGTCGTAGCCCACATAGCGCTGGCGTCCTCACTACTCCTCCATGCTCCCATAGCCAATAACCTCCCTTCTAACTCCTGGGCTTTATCCTTAATTAAGATTCCCCACCTAATCCTCAGTTGACCACGACCATACCTCTTCTTTCTCCTTATCGTATACCGACGTCCATTACCAAGAGCCTATGCTGGGTCGCGAGACCTTGCAATCCTTGCACAACCCTCTATCCAGTTGCGGACCCATGATGTTACACAAGTGGGTTCAATAAAAAAATTACGGTAATCAATTGTATAAGTACAACGGTAACTAAAATTTGTGCACTGCTCTTTTTTGTTGATCAGATCACTTCAAAATGAAGTAATTTTCTTTGAAAGGTAGGCGAAATTTTGAAGGAAAAAAACAAAGAAAATTTTGCCCTTAAATTTTTAAAATTAACAAATTTTATTTCAGAAAATTTAAAATTTTAACCAAAAAGTATTTAACCTACTTAAAATTCGTACTATAACTCTAAGACATTTAACATACAAAATTGTTACAAACAAAAGACACGAAAAAAAGAAGTTATAAATTAAACTGATTTATACAAATTGTTAAAAAATAAGATATTTTACACCAAATTAAAGTTTTTGAGTATAACACAAATTAACAATTTCAATATAAAATAAATTAAAAGATCACAAGTAATTTCGATGAAGAAAAAAAAATTCACTTTGTAGAAAGAATTACATTTTTTTGAAGTAAAATGGAGAAGTTTAGTAAGAATAGTTTTTATTGAATTTAAATAAAGAGAAGAAATCATAAAGAGAAAGTAAGAAAACAAAGACAAATAGGAAACAGTAACCAAATAATATATACGCTTAGGGTAAGATGTCTTATTTAGTGCAAAATCCTTTAGCGACGATTCGAACTTTCAACGCTGGCCTTAGCTTGGAAGCTGAACCCGCTTTCCACTGCTCCACAACCTCTGTTAGTGTCAAGTGGGTTCATGTATTATTATTATTAATTTCATAATTTTCTGATGCAATTACAAGGTAAAAATAATTAATATTTCCTATGAAACGGGTTCAACTGAACCCGCTTTATACAAGGTGGGTCTGCCCCTGCCTCTATCACACCTTCTGAGGAGGAGGTAATCAATTTGAGTTTTCACAATCGAACTTCGGAAAGTTACTAGATGCTCCTCCCTCTTCGGAAAACCCGAGTTCGCAATCACCAGCTCGAAAGCCTTAGCGAAATCGAACAACGAGGAACCTCCTCCGTTCCTATCCCCAAAGTCGAAGCCACCATGCACCTCGCTATAGTCACCAGCAACCGATCCAATGTGGCCATTAAAATCCCCTCCTATAAATAACCTCTCAGCGGGTAGAATACTACGCACAACCTCGTCCAAACTATCCCAGAAACACCTTTTAACCTCCTCATCCAAGCCCGCCCGCCTGCAGCGCGTACATTGAGGGTGCACAGGGGTGTGCATTCGATTTATCGATTCGATTTTGACCCTTATCGATAATTACTTATCGATTATCCATTTGCACATATGCTTATCGTTATCGTTTCAATAAGTTTTCGATTTTTTCGATTTCGATTTATCGATTTTGGGGGCTTATCGATTCGTTTATCGATTACACCAATAAGAAAATTTATGGAATTCCACGGAAAGTATATCGCTATAAACGCGTCTGACTAATATTGACAAAAAGAAGCTAAAATAAGACGAACACTATTTATAATATAAAAATTATGTCAACAAGCACATGCAACAAAACTAAAGTAAGGGATCAAATGTATGCCATCAACACTCCAACGGTATAAAAAAATCAAATAAAATACATCATCACGGGTAATTTTATTTTTCATTAATTTGAACTTCATTCTCTTAATCTTTAAATATGATCACTTCCTTAAATGTGATAGAGGAAATAATAGGGTAATGGACTTAGGATAACGGAAAGGGTATAGATTAGGAAAAATGATATTGTATAGCCGCTTTCAAAATAATAGCGGAATATATACACATTCTGTATATTATATTAATCTACACAAATAGGTAATTACTCATTTTACAAGTGTCTACACTTAGGGGTGTGCATTCGATTTATCGATTCGATTTTGACCCTTATCGATAATTACTTATCAATTATCGATTTGTATATATGCTCATCGTTATCGTTTCAATAAGGTTTCGATTTTTTTGATTTTTTTTATTTCGATTTCTATAATAAATAATCGATTCGATTTATCGATAAACCGATTCGAATGCACACCCCTAGGTGCACTCACCAATCACCAACTTAATAAACATTAGTCTGTCATGCACCCGCCTAACCTCAAACACCGACTCTCTAAGGTCTCTATCCACCAAGATACCCACTCCATTCTTACCTCTCACGACTCCAGAGTACCACATTAAAATAGTGTAGCGTTAAATTTATTTCAACAATTACAACATTTTTTAAACCAAAAATAACATTTCTTCTTGCTCTTTTATATTGTATTTTTATCTTCTATTTAAATTATATTTTTTATTTCCTTCAAATTTCATTTTAATCATACTGAAAAATTACCTCCCAAAGAGCATTATATTGGAAAATTACCTCCAAATTTGATGCAACACTATTCATCAACACCAAATTTGATTTATTATTATTATATTAATTTATTATTTTTTTGGACTTTTAATTTATCATATATTGTGTATATAATTAATTTTTATGTTAAGATCTTTATAATTTTAATTTTATATACTATTTTTTTGATATATTAATTTTTGTATATATTATATTTATATAAATTATAAGTTAATTTTATTATTATTATAATTATATAAAAGAAATATAACCTTTATTTAAAAAGAAAAAATGCAAATGTAAGATATCTAATGTTGCTAAAATTGAAAAGTGAAAACTAAAAATGCGCATTTTGCACTTCGTAATGCATTAATCGAGCATTTATGGGAGAATAGAGTCGAAAGTTGAATATTTATGTGGTACTTAAATTAAATTTGACTATGATGTAATATTTGTTTAATTATCTTTTATCAATTATTACACTTTTAGTTGATTTATCCTGTAAATTTTTTTGTAATAAATGATTATATAAGTGGTGAATGTGAATTATATATGATGAATGTAGAAAAAAGAAAAAAGATAGAATTTGTTTGAAGGAAATAAAAAATAAAATATGAATATAAGATAATAATATAATATGGAAGAGAGAGAAGAAATATTCTTCTTTTGTGTAAAAAAATGGTATAATAGTTGGAATAAATTTGATGTTACAATATTTTGGTGTGAAATTTGCCTCTAGGTTTGGAGTCTTGGAGATGGTCTTAGTAAAAGTTATTCATATTTAGAATTGCACTAAATTAATAAATACATGATATGCGTTTTTTAAGTTAGTTTTTATCACATATTTATATTTAATTTAATACGCACTTTAAATTGTAACTTAGTACCTTTTCGTCCTAGTTAACAGTCACTTTAGCTAAAAAAAAATTATCGCTTTAGGAATTATTAATTATTTTCAATTAATGACCTTAATATTAAAGTAATAATATTTCCTTTTAATACTATTCAACTCTCAATTTTTTTTAAAAAAAAATAAGAGTAAGTCAATAAACTAAATCTTGTATATATTTATTATTTAATGGGTGTGAGCATAACTACAATGGAATGGAGGAAGTATATTGCGAACTTTGGCGGAGCTAGCTAGTGCTTGAACATAGATTTGATTGAAACTTGAAAAAAAAAAAGAATTTTTTAAGATGAGATAAAAAATAATTTTTGAAGATTAAAATTGTGTTTGACCATGCATTTTACTTGAAAAAAATTTGAAGTTTTCTAGGAGTAGAACTTTAAAAACTACTCCCTCCGGTCCAAAATAAGTAATTTTTTTGATGTTTTCACACAAATTAAGAAATCCACCTTTTAGCATTAATTAGAAATGGAATTGACCATATTAACCTTTACTATCTCACATAAACACTCCTAACACATATTCCAACACTATTTACTCCAAGGACAATGTAGGAAAAAAATAATTAATTCATTCTTGAAATCTGAAAAAATCACTTATTTTTTACCACAAGAAAAAGGCCAAAAAATCACTTATTTTGGACCGGAGGGAGTAGTAAACTACACTAGAGTTGTTTTTGAGATTTGAAGATTTTGTTTTCAAAATTTGCCAAAAATTAGTTACTCCCTCCGGTCCAAAATAAGTGGTTTTTTGGATATTTTCACACAGATTAAGAAATCCATCTTTTAGCATTAATTAGCAATAGAATTGATCATATTAACCTTTATTATCTCACATAAACACTCCTAACACATATTCCAACACTATTTACTCCAAGGACAATGTAGGAAAAGAATAATTAATTCATTCTTGAAATATGAAAAAATTACTTATTTTGGACCACTAGAAAAATGTCAAAAATTACTTATTTTGGACCGGGGAAATAAAATTTATAAAGAAATAGCGAAATACATAAACGACCCCTTCAAGTTGTCCTGAACTACCAGCTGAACACCTCAACTAAGGCCATTTTCAGTTAGACACTTTATTTATTCACAAAAGAAGATCAACTAAACACCCGACCATGTCAGCCCCCATTGCATGAAATCCACTCTCTGGGACGCGAGTTTCCAACCTAAAATTAAATTTTTTCTTTTATTTTTTACTAAATTATGTGGACCCCACCTAATTTTCATACCCCTTTCTTCTCCAATTATATTAATCTGCCAGAGCAACAATCTGGTAATATGCCTTAATCTGCCAGAGCAACAAACTAAGATCTTGACATAAAAAACACAAAGCAAGAAAAAGATTTTAAAATCAAGAAATATTCCTTCATTCCTTTTCCCTATTGATCCACAAAACAGAAAAATTACGGGAGTAGAAATGTGAGAATCAATCTGCCGAACGGTAGCGGCGACAGCTGTTAACAATATCGGCAAGGTTCTTCAGAAGAAGGGCACTCTTATTCTTCCTTCTTTATCTTTCAAGCTCAAGGTATTTTCAAAACTGGTAAACTTGCCCCTTCTAAATTTTGGGTTTTGTTTATTTTTGGAGTTTTGATTCAATTATTGTTTCTGTTTCTTTGTTGAGAAACTTGATTTTCTTGTATTTCTTGGAAAGATTGATTCTTATGAAGGATTTGGTTTATGGGTGACTGGTTATGTTATCATTCATATATACTCTTATAATTATGCACATTGAAATGTGGTTCAAATGTCTGCTGATGATTTTGTTATGATATTTTCTGGTGTTAGATTATTTAATCCGATGAAATTAAAAGATTTTGGTTTGGAAGAAAAAGATGAAGTTGGGGGATGGGGGTGACGAGGAAGGGCGCTAGAAAAGTATTTTTTCTTCTTTAAATTTATTTTTTTATTTTTGGTTAATTTGTGTTAAGTTTTAATAACAAATTACACGTGTCGTTCATTGATTGGCTCAATTCGCAAGTGTAACTCACAGCATCTACTATGTTGCACTGAGGTGTCTACATGACTTACTTAACAGTCACTTGAAGTGTCTAGATGGAAATGGTCTTAATTGAGGTGTTCAAATGATCGTTGAGGACAACTTGAAGGGGCCGTTTATGTATTTCGCCTAAAGAAATAGATATTTAAAAAAAAAATCTTAAAATAGACTTCCAACTTTTATGGTTAACAACTTCTTTGGATGGTTGTTACTAATTGTATCGTATTGTATTGTTTCCATCGAACAATGTTTGTTTTGATTGTTTAGTTAAAATTGGTTGTATTGTATTGTTAAATCCATTGTTCCAAAATAATGAAAAGTCCCATTTTTTGAAACAACCGATTTGGTGTGGTGGGATCTTTTCCTATTTTTTTTTTCTAATTATGCCCTAACTTATTACTCTATAATTATATTTTACTCTTTATCTTTTTTGTTTTAAATATTAGCAAAGCCTCTTTTTCACATAATTCTGTAATCGAATTCTACGTGAAGTCTAATAACCGATATAAATTCTCAAGACGACATCCCAAATATAACCTATATAATAACCTACATACTTGAAAAATTCGTTTTGTTCTTCTGCCGCTTCTCCATACGCTTCAGGTAAAGGTTTTATTTTACTTTTGTCTAAATGGAGTCTACTTAACATTTAAAAAAAAATTATTTATTATGATCTAATTATAAATATAGTGTACTTATTATTATTTTTAATATTATTAACTTGTTCAACTAATTTCGATAGAATTTACATGAATTTAATTGCTTAATTTATATATAAGACATAATTAGTGATTAATTAGTAGAAAGTGGTTTTCTTAAATAATTTTTATGTGTAATTCTTGATAAATTAAATATTTAAAACAATTGAGGGTATTTTAGTAAACTTATCAGTTAAAGTACAATACGATACAGTAAAATCAAACATTAAAATATTATTTAACAATAACAAACAATACAATCTATCCAAATATTGTATTCATAAAACGATATGATACAATACAATACAGTACAATACGATAAATTATCAAACGATGGGGAACAGTGATCCAAACAGAGTGTAAAAGGGAGCTTATTGTTTTGCCAACTCCGGTGGAGATTTTTTCCTTTTTCTTCTGAAGTTTAGCGATCTAAAAAATATAGAGAAATTAAAATAAAAGCAAACATTTGGTGGCAAATTGAGAGTGATAATTAGCTGTAAAAAGTACTATGCCTGTAGGCTGTATAGAAACAAGAGATGGTACTATAATAAATACGGAAAATTTTATTTTGCGTGGGCAGACAACTTTTTTGTCTTGTAATTTTGTGGATTTAGATTGACGTGGATCCAAAAGATTAAGGTCCATAAATTTACTCGTAAATTTAGGAAATAAAAAGAAGTCTCATGCAACACACAACTTAAAACTTCTCAATAAATACTGTTGCTATATTCATTAATTCATTCTGCCTTGAAAAGTAACACTAGCATTCATCATATGTAGTACTACTCGATTCTTATTTCATAGCTTCACATGTAAGAGGAGGGAGAAGAGAGAAAGTTCGACTTTGGTATCACTTGCGCATAAAGTGAAATTATGCACCAAATGGAGTGAATACAAATTTCAGAGACAGAATTTAAATTTCATTAATAATAAAAAATTATTAAGTAATTTAATTTCATATATATATATATATATGCGCCTAAGCTTTAATAAATAGGTTATCTAATATCTATTGTTTGCTCAAAAGTTATCATTTACCTTATGAGTGTAAAACAATATAAATAAATCACGGGCAAATCATAGCAAACCGTAATAATTCATTGGACCAAATGAAGAAAACGAAAATAAGTACTTAGAGTTAAGATGAGAAACATTAAAAGTCTTTATTGATAGTAGTAATTTGGTCTGCCTCTCCATGGGGAGGTTCAGAACCTTACAATGGTATTCCACTTTCTCATAATATGGGTATCGTTGTGTCTTTTCTCCCTCTCCTGAATAGTGGTCAAGAAGAAGCCTCATTTCTAAGATTCCCTCTCTTGGTATTTATAGCTGTGAGCTTCGTGAGCTGGCAAGAAGTGGCCGTGACCACGTTGGGGTTTCACCTTCATGATGGCGGGTGGGTCATGGCCTTGTTGATCGAATCAGATAAGGATTAAGTACCGTTAATTCTGAGTGGTCGTACCAATTATTAATCATAAATTAACTTAAGATGGGATTAACTTCGTTAATTATCGTGGGGCCGGATTCTAACCCATACAGTTAGTCCCTCCACTTATTGAGATCGTGCCTTGGCCGAACTCGATGAGTGGACTTCATCGACTCTGGTTTGAGAAACTCGGATAGGGAGGTCGACTGTCGCTTCGGTCGAGGCTGAATTCCCTTTGGCGACGACCCTTAGCCTTGTAGAGCGTTAGTGTTTTGTTATCGTGTTATCAATTGTCGTTCGATCAAAGATGAACTCTTCTCCTTGGCGAAGGCACTTGACCCTTTAACTTAATTCGAGTGAGGTCGAGCTTTGTTGTGCTCCGATTGTTACGTTTGTTTGGGAGCATAACCGTCGACCACGGTTTACGAGTCGTATGTTGTGATGCCAAGAGAAGTAAGGGTACGCTTGATATGTGTTTGGCGACATCCAAAATTTTGAAGGCACACGGAACATCTCCTCAGCGTTCATAGGTTGTTATAACCGTTTTGAAGGCGAGACGTCGGTTGGTAACTGAAAAGCCGCTTCATGGAGCCTGTCGCAATGACACACGTTTCTGTAGAAGTGAACCGATTTGCGGTTGGTCATGTAGTTAATGATGGCTATTGGGGTTCGTGAAAGCCACTTGTGTTGCCTATAAATAAGGGCTGAGGCATTTACTTCCCATATTTTCATTGCTTGTCTGAGAGAGATTCTGAAGAAGCTTTTCTTCCTGCTAATTCACCTTCATCTTTGTTCTTTGTCCATCAAACTTTGTTTCTTTCTCGTTAGTGAATCAACAATGGCAGGCAGTTCTTCCCAAAACGTTCTTTCGATGGATCTTCCGGTTAATTTTTCGGTAATTGGAGGGCCATCTCCGGCAATGGGAGGTGCAGAACCGGTGGAGACTGATGAAGTTCCATCGGTTGACGAGATAGTATCTCTGCCCGGAGGCCTGATGACTGACTTCACTGTCGATGGTGGAGAGGATCGGGTGAACGAAGCCTCGTTAATAGGGGAAATTGAGATGGCCCAACTACGGGAACAAGGGTTCATCCCTAGCTATGCTGACGTCGTTCTTGCCAGAAGCGAGGAGAAGGTCCACACCGACAGCAGGAGATACTGCTTCTTTTATGACTATCCCTTCAAGTTGGAGTTTAAGCTCCTGCTCCCAACGCTAGTGGTTGATTTCTGTCGTTATTACGGGGTATGCCCGGGTCATCTTGCTCCTTCTCTTTACAAATTGCTAGCAATGTTTATCAAATATGCAGAACTGGCCGGTAGGGAGTTCACGCTGCAACATGTGCTTAGCCTCTACGCTCCCCAGAGAGTTCGCGGTACCATGATTCAAGGGTGCCCTCGTGGGTCGAGGAGCCTGACTGCGAAATTGGATGACGAGGTCGACCCTCGCCCTTTTGAGCACTTCTTCTACATTAGGGCTGAACATTTAATAGCGTGCCCCACTAGGTTCCTAGAGGCTTGGAATCATGCACGTAAGCTCTTTAATCATCGAATTCTCTTTTCTACCCCTCCTTACGTCTTGTGCTCGTAAACGCTAACTCGTGTCAATTTTGTAGTCGAAAAGTTGCCGCCAGCTCCGTTAGTTGGGGTGCGTGAGTGAGTTGAGACCATGCTCCCCTATACGGTGGGGATACGCACATGGGCGTCTTTCTGGGAGAGGCATGGTCGTAGGCCTGTGACAGGTGAAAAGTTGATTTCTTCTTCTGTTCCGCTTTGTTTCGACTCTATTCGTCAACTTTGTTTTTCTGTGATTAGGGAGGGCACGCCACGTCAGGGTCCCTCAGCTGGCCTTCCGTCGGCCAGGTGCAATTGCTCGACTTACTGCAGCACCGACGCCGCGCCCAATACCGAGGGCGATGTCAGTTGAATCTTGAGCGGCTCCCTCTCCAACACGGGCCACAAAGCGGGACGAGGGGCCATCGGGGGTGGTGCGCCCTAGAGAGGACTCGCTATCAGATGGGGAGGAGGATAGGCCATTGATAAGGCGCAGGGTCGTGTTCTCGCCGGCTCCTCCTATGATAATTAATTTGGACTCCCCCCAACGGATGCGGAGAGGAGTGCGGCTGCAGCGCCTGCCCTTGAGGGTGAACAAATAATGGGGGTTTTCCCGATGGGCTTAGGCCATGATGATACCGTCGCTTCGGCGACTCAATTGGTGGTTCCAGTCACTGAGATGGGAGGTAGTTCCTCAGCGGCTACTAAGTTTGGTGAGTCAAGGTGCTCCTTCGGTGGCTACGGCGGGTGATTCTACCTTGACGGTGGCGGAAGGAGGAAGGGATGCTGTAGGAGATGAGTACGAGTCCGACTTCTACTTAGACCCTGACGACGTCCGTATGTTCCAGGAAGGCTTCACCAATTCAGCGATGCGCGCAGAGGGCCGATATCGCTTCATCGAGGTTCCCACGGAGTTGAACTTATTGCTCCAAGGGGAAAACTTGGTGCCGTAGTTTGATCTTCTATGCTCGGAGGCCGAGAATGCGTCATTGAGGGACGTTACGGATATCAGACTGATGAATGAAGTAGCCATGATGGGCTTGAGGGTATGTAATATGACGACGGTTCGCTTCTTCTTTGCCTTAGTTTGTTCTTTATCTTAATCATTGCCTTTGCTTTGCAGTCTTATTTGTTGGAGGTGGAGAGCATCCGTCGAGCCAACGTCCGCTCGGGGATATTTTTGCGGGCGTTGGAGAAATATCACTGCTGCCGAGATCGGTGCCGAGAGATACGCGTGTGCTTGAGGAATGATCCCCGTAGCCGGGCCTTGGTCGAGGAACTGGCGAGGCGGGAGCTTCAAATGCAGCAATCACTTGGCAGAACAAGTTCTCTCGAGGAGCAGCTCCGTCGGAAGGATGAGGAGCTCGAGGCGAGAAAGGGGGATGCAACTGAGTGTGAGCGCCAGGGCCAGGCTAAGGCTGCAGAGGCCGCAGCGGCATGGAGCGGGAAAGTGACTGCGTTAGAGGATGAAGTCGCAGCTTTGAAGCTTCAGGTGAGGGATGCCTCGTCGAGGGCTGAGGCGTTGAAGGAGGCTATCCGCGTGCACGAGTCCCAACTGGCGTTGGAGAGGGCTGTTGTGGCCTTTAGAGAAGCGAGTCTCGAGAAACGGATCGGTGTTTTTGAGCAGGACGCCCAAGTCATAGCGAATCGGATTACGACCTTAGAAGAAGAGAATCAGTGCCTACGGGACTAGGCCGCTTCTTCCAGCCAGGCTCGCAAATTTTGGGTCTTTGCTGAGGCCCAACGTGATGTATATAAGAATTTGTGGGAGGCCGACATCGTGATCGAAGCTGCTTTCGAGGGAGACTCGTGAGGCCCGTACCGATTGTGGTTTTGACGCGGCGATGCCAGAGGCTGACGATGGTGCAGATGGTGGCGCGGACGGCGCCGAGTAAAAAGATGTTATGCATTTTTCTTGTCTTGTTCGCCGTTTGGCGTTTAGGTGTTTCTTGTTTTTCTTATTTTTCCTTTTATTGACCGGCCTTGGCCGGGTGTAAGTGGGGATGACCCACAATAAACTTTGTTGATAAATGAAATCTCCTTTTCGTTATTTGCCTTGTATTTGTTTTGTACCTCCCCTTTTTCCCCTTGGATTTTTCTTTGCATGTGTTCGAGGGGTGATTTGCCTTTCAGTTTGAATCTGGTAGGCATGTTAGTTTTTGATTGTTGATGACTTTTCTTCTTCGACTCAGGGTGAGTGAGTCAGAGCCGTTGCTTGGCGATAGCGGCGCTTAGCCTTAGTCCCAGTTCGGGCGCGATCGAACTATTGGCCGTGATGATAAAAAATGTGGCCTTGTAGTTTGACCGGGTCCGGACTTTACGTGTCCCTAATCTTAGTTTGAGTTGGGTGTACTTACTGGAAAGGCGAGGGTGCCTAACCCACGCCTCGATTCGTTGGAGGTTGGGTTTTGCCGAGTCCAATGATGAAGGAGCTTGGTCTGAGTCCTGGTTCAACTGTGGTTGGACTTATTAGATTTAAGGACGAAGGCGTCTAGCCTTATGGTTCGAGCGAGGTCGAACTCGTTGGATTTGATGGCGAAGGTGCATAGCCTGAGTCATGGTTCAACCGTAGTTGAGCTTACTGGCGAAGGAGCATAGCCTTGATTTACTGGCGAAGGCGCATAACCTTGATTTACTGGCGAAGGCGCATAGCCTTGATTTACTGGTGAAGGTGCATAGCCCGAGTCCCAGTTCAACTTTTGTTGAACTTTATCAATTTTGATAGTAAAAGCGCATAGCTTGAGTCTTGGTTCAACTGTAATCGAACTTGCCGACGAAGGCGCATAGCCTTGATTCACTGGTGAAGGCGCATAGCCTGAGTCCCAATTCAACTATTGTTGAACTTTATCAATTTTGATGGCGAAGGCGCATAGCCTGAGTCTTGGTTCAACCGTAGTTGAACTTACTGGCGAAGGCGCATAGACTTGATTTACTGGTGAAAGCGTATATGCTGAGTCCCAATTCAACTGTTGTTGAGCTTTGTCAATTTTGATGGCGAAGGCGCATAGCCTTAGTCTTGGTTCAACCCTAGTTGAACTTACTAGCGAAGGCGCATAGCCTTGATTTACTGGTGAAGGTGCATAGCCTGGATTTACTGGTGAAGGTGCATAGCCTGAGTCCCAGTTCAACTGTTGTTGAACTTTATCAATTTTGATGGCGAAGGCGCATAGCCTGAGTCTTGGTTCAACCGTAGTTGAACTTGCTTCCGAAGGCGCATAGCCTTGATTTACTGGTGAAGGCGCATAGCCTGAGTCCCAGTTCAACTGTTGTTGAACTTTGTCAATTTTGATGGCGAAGGCGCATAGCCTGAGTCTTGGTTCAACCGTTGTTGAACTTACTGGCGAAGGCGCATAGCCTTGATTTACTGGTGAAGGCGCATAGCCTGAGTCTCAGTTCAAATGTTGTTGAACTTTATCAATTTTAATAGCGAAGGCGCATAACCTGAGTCTTGGTTCAACCGTAGTTGAACTTGCTGGCGAAGGTGCATAGCCTTGATTTACTGGTGAAGGCGCATAGCCTTAGTCCCAGTTCAACTGTTGTTGAACTTTATCAATTTTGATGGCAAAAGCGCATAGCCTGAGTCTTGGTTCAACCGTAGTTGAACTTGCTGGTGAAGGCGCATGGCCTTGATTTACTGGTGAAGGCGCATAGCTTGAGTCCCAGTTCAACTGTTGTTGAACTTTGTCAATTTTGACGGTGAAGGCGCATAGCCTAAGTCTTGGTTCAACCGTAGTTGAACTTACTGGCGAAAGCGCATAGCATTGGTTTACCGGTGAAGGCGCATAGCCTTGGTTTACTGGCGAAGGCGCGTAGCCTGAGTACCAATTCAACTGTTGTTGAACTTTGTCAATTTTGATGGCGAAGGCGCATAGCCTGAGTCTTGGTTCAACCGTAGTTGAACTTACTGGCGAAGGCGCATAGCCTTGATTTACTGGTGAAGGTGCATAGCCTGAGTCCCAGTTCAACTGTTGTTGGACTTTATCAATTTTGATGGCGAAGGCTCATAGCCTGGGTCTTGGTTCAATCGTAGTTGAACTTATTGGCGAAGGCGCATAGCCTTGATTTACTGGTGAAGGCGCATAGCCTGAGTCCCAGTTCAACTGTTGTTGAACGATGTCAATTTTTGAAGGCGCATAGCCTGAGTCTTGGTTCAACCGTAGTTGAACTTACTGGCGAAGGCGCATAGCCTTTATTTACTGGTGAAGGCTCATAGCCTTGATTTGTTGGCGAAGGCGCATAGCCTGAGTCCCAGTTCAACTGTTGTTGAACTTTGTCAATTTTGATGGCGAAGGCGCATAGCCTAAGTCTCGGTTCAACCGTAGTTGAACATACCGGCGAAGGTGCATAGCCTTGATTTACCGGTGAAGGTGCATAGCCTGAGTCCTAGTTCAACTGTTATTGAACTTTATCAATTTTGATGGCGAAGGCGCATAGCATGAGTCTTGGTTCAACCGTAGTTAAACTTGCTGGCGAAGGTGCATAGCCTTGATTTACTGGTGAAGGCGCATAGCCTGAGTCCCAGTTCAATTGTTGTTGAACTTTATCAATTTTGATGGCGAAGGCGCATAGCCTGAATCTTGGTTCAACCGTAGTTGAACTTGCTGGCGAAGGCGCATAAACTTGATTTACTGGTGAAGGCGCATAGCCTGAGTCTCGCGTTGTGGGTATTGAGTGCTGAAGCTTGGTTTTGATTAGAGACCTTGAGAAGCTTATACGTTGTCTTCCCAATCGGGGTATGTAGGTTATCTTGAGGCGACTCTCGGCTCGAGATATCTCCGTGCCAGTTTTCGACCGGAGACCGTATCGGGAAAGCGGGAGATACCTTACAGAGATCCTCCCTTAGGAGGGGCTTCTTCTTCTTGTTTGCGCTATCCGAGATCGAAGAGAGGGAGGACTTGGATCTTGATTTGAGATCTTCGAGTTCCCCTTGTGCGATATGCCGCTTTGGCTTGTTCGAGCTGGGTTATTCTTTTTTCTTTTTCGGTGTTTCTTTCCTTTTGGTCCAGGGAAGAACTACGCGATTTTGCTAGGACATTCCCACAGACGGCGCCAAATTGTTTGCTCAAAAGTTATCATATATCTTATGAGTGTAAAACAATATAAATAAATCACGGACAAATCATAGCAAACCGTAATAATTCATTGGACCAAATGAAGAAAATGAAAATAAGTACCCGGAGTTAAGAGGAGAAACATTAAAAGCCTTTATTGATAGTAGTGATTTGGTCAGCTTCTACACGAAGAGGTTCAGAGCCTTACAATGGTGTTCCACTTTCCCATAATATGGGTATTGTTGTGTCTTTTCTCCCTCTCCCGAATAGTGGCCAAGAAGAAGCTCCCTTTCTAGGGTTTCCTCTCTTGGTATCTATAGCTGTGAGTTTCGTGAGCTGGCAAGAAATGGCCTTGACCACGTTGAGGTTTCGCCTTCATGATGGCGGGTGGACCGTGGCCTTGTTGATCGAATCAGATAAGGGTTAAGTACCGTTAATTCTGAGTGGTTGTACCACTTAATAATCATGATTTAACTTAAGATGGGATTAACTTCATTAATTATCGTGGGGTCGGATTCTGACTCATACATCTATGTTTATGAAAAATAATAAATATTCAATGAAAAAATTGAAATATACTCAAGTTAATCCGTTCAATGCATATAAAAAGAAAGCTTAAAGTGAAATTATAATAGCATTATATTACTATGTAGTACAATATATCTTATCCCAGTGATCAAGTGTGTGTTCAAGGAGCAGAATATGGTGGTCGACCTCTTAGCCAACGAAGAAGCAAAGAGAAAGCTTTTTGACAACACAAAGATTATTCCTTTGGTATTGGCAAATAAAATTTTGGACAAATAGTGTAGGAACTACTTGTGAAATATATTAGTCTATAATAGTAATGGCAGCATTAGAGAAATAACACTTTTAACCTCCCTGACGGCAGGGGCCGCCCAATGAGTTTTATGGCCTAAAGCTAAATTTTACGAGGAGCCTTGACTTTTTAAAAAAAAATATTTATTTATTTTGATGTCTATTTTTCTAGCATTTCTTAGATATAAAGTTATTAATAATTTTTTATAATTAATAACTCCTAATAAATCTTTCTTAATTGGTAGTATAGCTAGTCCATTTAGCCTTTCTTGAGACATTATTGATCCTATGTGAAATTTTCTCAATTTTAATTTTGAAAATTTCTTTCTGTTGAAGCGACTGAAACAAGAGTTATTAGCATTATTCCATAAGTAATATCGGCATTGGAAAAAGAATTAAACTTTTTATTTGACTGAGTGTATCAATTAAATTATTATCTTCTAATTGTACTATTTTTTAAAAAATATTTTTAATTTCGAAAATAAATCTATACCATCAATATCGAATTGATTATTATGTTTTAAGAAACATTAAAGATTAAGACTTTTTTCAAATTTTTATTATCTAGTGATCTTAATTTTTACCGCTAAAAAAAACCAAAAATATTTCTATATGCTTTGAATTGTTCAAATCTATTTTGAAGTGAGAAAAATAGCTTTATCTACTATGTATAAAGTAATCAATTCCAAATGAATCTTCGAAAAATTTTGAGATGTTATTATTAACATTCTCATCAAATTAATAATTCCTATATATCATACGTATATTACGAAATTCGGGTTCAATATTAAGTGCAATTTTCTTGGTAGAAATCATAACAGTTGCAAGTTTGTTAAAGAAAGAAATCAAACTTTTTCACTTCACAAAACCTTTTTTTAAACTTATATATTGTTGTACTTACTTTATGGAAGGGCTGCCCATGACTAACTGTAATTTTTATCAGAAAACTGTGAGCATTGAGGCTCACTATGTCGTGTTTTTTTATTCGTCTCTGATCACGCCCAAGTATATCCTCTAAATAGGATTCTGCGGACGTTGCAAATAAAACCCGAGTATTACGCCTAGGGTCGAATCCACAGAGAGTCAACCTAACAACTGCTACCTTTAGACCCACTCAATTCTTTAGAACCAGATTCCAAATACTTTTAAATCACTGTTGATGTTTCTTTGTAAACTAAACTTGTAGAAAAATAACAATCTATAACTAAATAACTAAGGTTGTAGACAAATATGAGAAACAAGCTAAGGTAATGACTTTCCCTATTGATGGAATCCCTTCTGTTTATGCTTCATACAAATTTACCGACTCACTTTATTAATCATGAACACTCAGCTTACTGTAACTTTCTCCCGAGCAATTACAATAATATACTACTGTACTCTTCCGAGCTACACTAGCTAGCTTTAATCAGCACAGTTCACTTAAGATTACACCCAAGGCTTCGTTATTCCTAATCCC
>MU725610.1:0-15289 GCA_026770625.1 Nicotiana glauca
GATATAATAAAAACGTGCACGGCATCACCCTTCGTGCTTTTACTCTCTTTCCTCACCAAAGCAATTATATGATAAGATGTGCACGGTATTACCCTTCATTCTTTTACTCTTTTTCCTCACATATAATTAATAGAATCGGCACGGAATGGTACATCGTGCGGCATGGCATCACCCTTCGTGCTTTACACTCTTTCCTCATAATATCAATAATGCACGGCATCACCCTTCGTGCTTTAACACTCTTCCTCACCCAAACAACGATCACAAACAAGGGCAAGGGAAATTAACAAGAACATATAGAAATCTCGACTAGGGAACAACAATTAAACAATTAAATCCCGGCATAGGAACAACAATTAAATAATTAAATCCCGGCAAAGGAACATTTCAATAACTCGTTCTCTATCTTTCACTTATACTTCATAACTCGCTTTACCACTTGAGCCAATGTTCCAAAGGGTTCAATCATCTCATATACTTTCACAATTCATAATATAACTCGTGGCAATGCTCCAAGATGTTCAAAGGTCTCAATTCCTTCTACAAACTTTTCACAACAACTAGAAATCATCACCAAAGCATGAAGAATACAATGAAATCAAGATATTCACAATATAAAGACTCACGGTCATGCAAGACACCAATGTATAGATATTCGTCACCATGCCTATATATCGTACACGACTAATACCACATAGCAAATAGGACTCAACTCCTAATCCCTCAAGCTAAGGTTAGAACAAATACTTACCTCGAACTTCCACGGCCAACTCAATCCTCAAAAACCGCCTTTCCTTTCGAATTTGGCTCAAAATCAATTGGATCTATACATAAATGACTTCATAACATCAAATAATGCTAAACAATTCGAATCCAATGCCTAATTATAGCTTTCCAATCATTCTTCCCAAAAAACCCAAAAATTGACCCCGGGCCCGCTTGGTCAAAATACGAGGTTGGGATCAAAATCAAATCCCCCATTCACCCATGAGCCCAAATATATAATTATTTCCAGAATTCGACCCCAAAACAAGGTCTAAATCACCATTAATCAAAAATCCCTAATTCTACCCAAATCCCTAATTTTCTTCCCTTAATTACATATTTTAGGCCTAGAAATCCTATAGATGTGGAGGAAAATGGAAGAAAACTAGTTAGAGATTAGTTACCCCAAGAGATTATGGTGAAATAATGCTTCAAAAATCGCCTAAGAACTTTGGAGAAGAAAGAGTTTGTGAATTTTTGGTAAAATCCCGCAATGGGTTCTGTTTTGGTCTTTTTAAAAATCACTGGGCGAAAATGTACAGGACCTTCGCGTTCGCGATGGGTCAGGCTACATAAGCCTTCGCGTTCGCATACCACGGCTCGCGTTCGCGAAGTAGGAACATCTCGAGCCTCGCGTTCGCGTTCCAAGGATCGCATTCGCATAGGGTATTTACCCCACCCCTACTCAAGCCTACTTTGGCCTTCGCGTTCACGTGGCCAGGCTCGCGTTCGCAAAGGGATGACCCCCCACTGCCTCGCATTCGTGACCTGGTCTACGCGTTCGTGTAGAATTTTTTCCCCTCGTCAACTTTTACACATCGCGTTCGCGTAGGTATTCCCGCGAACGCGAAGAATAAGGCATCAGAGATCTAACAACTGAGAAATCTGCAACATTTTCTAAGTCCGAAAAACACCCGAGCCCTTGGGGCTCCTAACCAAACACATGTACTAACTCAACAACATTGCACGAACTTACCCGTGCCATCAAATCGCTAAAATAACCTAAAAACAATGAATCAAACCTAAAAATCAAGAACTTTTTTCTCAAACTTCATCAAGTATCAAATTTAGCAATTCAATTCCGAATCACGTCAAACGACGTTCGTTTTTAACTAAATTTCACAGGAATGACTTAAACTATATATAAGACCTGTACTGGGCATCGGAACAAAAATACCGGCCCGATACCAACACGTTCTAATCAATTTTCATTTCAAATTTCCTTAAACAATTTTACTTAAAATTCATTTCTTGAGCTTGGGACCTCGGAATTCGATTCCGGGCATACACCTACGTCCCATATTTTTTTACGGACCCTCTGGGATCGTCGGATCACCGGTCCACGTCCGTTTACCCAAAATGTTGACCAAATTCAAATTTACTCATTTTATAATCAAAACTTAGTATTTTTCACAGATTTTTATATTTAAGCTTTTCGGCTACGCGTCCGAACCACGCACGCAAATCGAGGTGACTCTATATGAGGTTTTCAAGGCCTCAGAATCATAGAATTTAATTTAAAACAAGTGAGTCATCACATTCTCCACCTCTAAAATATTCGTTCATCCTCGAACAAACATAAGAAGGAAGTACCTGAGTCGGGAAAAAGATGGGGATAACGACTCCGCATATTGAACTCGGACTCCCAGGTTGATGCCTCAGCAGGCTGACCTCTCCACTAAACACGAACCGAAGGAAAACTCATCGACCTCAACTGATGAACTTGCCGGTCTAGAATAGCTACCTGCTCCTCCTCATAAGACAAGTCCTTCTCCAACTGGACAGTGCTGAAATCTAACACGTGGAATGGATCGTTGTGATACCTCTGAAGCATGGACACATGAAACACTAGATGGACGGCTGATAAGCTCGGTGGCAATGCAAGTTTATAAGCCACCTCTCCCACTCAATCAAGAATCTCAAATAGACCGATGAATCTAGGGCTAAGCTTGCCCTTCTTTCCAACTATCATCATGCCCTTCATAGGCGACACTCGGAGCAATACCCGCTCACCTACCATAAAAGTCACATCTCGAATCTTGCGGTCCTCATAACTCTTTTGCCTGGACTGAGCTGAACAAAGCCTGTCCTGAATGATCCTGACCTTGTCCAAGGCCTCTTGAACCAGATCCGTACCCAACAACCGAGCCTCTCACGGCTCAAACCATCCAACCGAAGATCGGCACTGCCTACCATATAAAGCCTCATAAGGAGCCATCTGGATGCTCGACTGGTAGTTGTTGTTATAGGCAAACTCCGCTAAAGGAAAAAACTGATCCCATGAGCCTCCAAAGTCAATAACACAAGCTCGGAGCATATCCTCCAAAATCAGAATAGTCCGCTCAGACTGCCCGTCCGTCTGGGGATAAAATGTTGTGCTCAACTCAACCCGTGTGCCCAACTCTCGCTGAACTGCTCTACAGAAATGTGAGGTAAACTGCATACCCCCGTCTGAAATGATAGATACGGGCACACCATAAAGGCGAACAATCTCCCTAATGTAGATCTCAGCTAACATCTCAGAAGAATAGGAGACTGTCATAGGAATGAAATACGCTGACTTGGTCAGCCTATCAACAATGATCCATACTGCGTCAAACTTCTTCCGAGTCAGCAGAAGTCCAGTAACAAAGTCTATAGTGATCCTCTCCTACTTCCACTCGGGAAGCTCAATCCTCTGAAATAAACCACCAGACCTCTAATGCTCGTACTTAACCTGCTGACAATTCAAACAACAAGCCACATATGCTACGATATCCTTCTTCATTCTACGCCACCAACTAGGGGTGTCAATGGTTCAGTTCGGACTGTTATTTTATAAAATCTGTACCATACCAATTTTCGGTTATTCTATTATGTATAACCAAAATTAGACTTTTGAAACCATCCCAATCATGTCGGTTTCACTTCGGTATCGGAACATTTCGGTTAATTTTCGGTATTTTTTAAATATTATGTAAAATTCACCAGTAGAAGTAGAAGCAATAACATATGTTCTTTTACAGGACTTACCGGAACTTTTTAGTTATTTTTACTGTTTAAAGGGTGATAAATTAAGAAAACATGAAAGATGGCTAGAGTATAGATCCATCAACTATTCGACAGCAACATAAAAGAAACCAAGTAAGAGCAAAGAAAATATAAATCACACGAGTGGAAAGATATTAACCAAGTCAGAACTCAAGAATAAAGTTTATATTAAATATTCAAAAAAGATAAATCTAAATTGTATGAAAGGAAACATATCAATACATTGTAGTTTTCTACTCATAATCGCTAGAACACTTTGTGTTTTGCTAATAAAGATACTTGAAATAACTTAGTTTAAGCATAAGTAGCAAAATAGATTTTAGGAATTAGTATTTTGAGTTTAATTACTTGTTGGCTTGTAACAGTTTTCATAATTCCAAGACCCAATGAAAAATTTAATGCTTTATTCATTTTAAATTTACTATATAAATATATTTTTCACATATAAAATTTATTCGGTACGGTTCGGTATTTATTCGATTTATTTTTATAAAATAAAAAACCTACCCAAATTATCGGCACAATTATAGATTTATATAAAAAACTAAGGTTTCTTTAAAGGAAACCTAAAAATTGGTTCGGTCGGTTAGTCGGTTTTCAAATATCCATTGACACCCCTACCACCGACAATGCTGCCGCAAATCTTGATACATCTTCGTGGCGCCCGAATGAATAGAGTACCGGGAGCTAAGGGCCTCCTCCAAAATCAACTCTCGGAGCCCATCCATATTAGGCACACATACTCGACCCCGCAATCTCAAAACTCCATCATCATCTAAGGTAACCTGCCTGGCATCTCCGTCCTGCATCGTGTCTCTAAGGATACACAAATAAGGATCATCATACTGCCGATCACGGATACGCTCCAATAATGAAGATCGAGCGACCGTGCAAGCTAACACACGGCTGGGCTCAGAAATATCCAGTCTCACAAACTAATTGGATAAAGCCTGAGAATCCAAAGCAAGCAGCCTCTCATCGACCTACTCAAAGCATCGGCCACCACATCGGCCTTCCCGGATATAAAATGGTGATATCATAATCCTTCAACAACTCCAACCACCTCCTCTACCTCAAATTCAACTCCTTTTGCTTGAACAAATACTGAAGACTTTTGTGATCTGTGAATACCTCACATGCCACGCCATACACATAATGCCTCCAAATCTTCAACGCGTGAACTATGGCTGCCAACTCCAAATCATGAATCGGATAGTTCTTCTCATGAATCTTCAACTGCCTCGAAGCATAGGCAATGACTTTACCATCCTGCATCAACACTGCTCCAAGCCCAACACAGAAAGCATCACAATAAACTATATAAGGCCCTGAACCTGTGGGCAAAACCAACACCGATGCCGTAGTCAGAGCTATCTTGAGCTTCTGAAAGCTCGCCTCACACTCATCTGACCATCTGAACTAGGCACCCTTCTGGGTCAATATGGTCATCGGGGCTGCAATAGATGAAAATCCCTCCACGAACTGATGATAGTAGCCTACCAACCCCAAGAAATTCCGAATCTCTGTAGCTGATCCTGGTCTAGGCTAGTTCTTGACTGCCTCAATCTTCTTTGGGTCCACCTGAATACCTTCTGCTGATACAACATGACCCAGAAATGCAACTGAACTCAACCAGAATTCACATTTTGAGAACTTAGCATATAAACGACTATCCCTCAGAGTCTGAAGAACCACTCTTAGGTACTGCTCGTGCTCCTCCTAACTGCGAGAATATATCAATATATCATCAATGAAGACTATCACGAACGAGTCCAAATAAGGCCTGAACACTCGGTTCATCAAGTCCATAAATGTTGCTGGGGCATTTGTCAACCTGAATGACATAACTAAGAACTCATAATGCCGTACCGAGTGCGGAAAGCTATCTTAGGGACATCGGATGCCCTAATCCTCAACTGATTATAGCCATATCGCAAGTCAATCTTTGAAAATACCTTGGAACCCTGAAGCTGATCGAACAAATCATCAATCCTTGGCAGAAAATACTTATTCTTGACTGTAACCTTGTCCAATTACCGGTAATCAATACACATTCTCATTGACCCATCCTTCTTCTTGACAAATAGCACCGGCGCACCCCAAGGCGAAACATTGGGTCTAATGAAACCCTTCTCAAGCAAATCCTACAACTGTTCCTTTAGCTCTTTCAACTAAGGCGGGGCCATTCGATACGGCAGAATAGAAATGGGTTGAGTGCCCGGAGCCAAATAAATGCAAAGTCAATATCCCTGTAGGGTGGCATACCCGGTAGGTCTGAAGGGAAAACATCAGGAAACTCATAAACAATGGGCACAAAATCAATAGAGGGAACCTCAGCACTAGAATCACGAACATAGGCTAAATAGGACAAACACCCCTTCTCGACCATACGTCGGGCCTTCATATATGATATAACACTGCGGGTAGAATGCCCAGGAGTCCCTCTCCACTCTAAACGAGGCATACCCGGTAAAGCTAAGGTCACAGTCTTGGCATGACAGTCCAAGATAGCGTGGTAAGGTGATAACCAGTCCATCCCCAATATAATATCGAAGTCAACCATGTCTAAAAGCAACAAATCTACACGAGTCTCAAGACCCCCAATCACCACAATTCAAGAATGATGGACTCGATCGACCATAATAGAATCACCCATCGGTGCAGACACATAAACAGGAACACTTAATGTATCACTAGGCATGACCAGGTACGGGGCAAAATAAGATGACACATACAAATACATAGACCCCGGATCAAATAACACTGAAGCATCTCTATCACAAACGAGATTCGTACCTATAATAACTATATCTTAAGCCTCAGCATCGGGCCTGGCCTGAAAAGCATAACATCGGGGCTGGGCCCCACCACTCTGATCTACCTCCCTAGGACGGCCTGTAGCTGGTTGGCCTCCACCCTTAGCAGCCTGAGCTCCACCTCTAGTACCTCTACCTCCACTTCTAGCACCTCTACCCCCACCCCTAGCTGACTGGGCAGGCTGTGGAACATTTGGTGCCTGAACCATAGCACGAGAACCCTGATGCTGAGAGTTACTCGGTGCGTGAGGGCAAAACCTAGCAATGTGACCCGTATTACCACAAGTGTAACAAGCCCTCGACTGCTGACCCGGTAGACCTGAATGACCACCCCGGAAACTCTGAAACGGTGGTGCACTGATAGGAGTTGGCGGTGCACTATAGGGCTGCTGATCAGAATAGTGCGTGTGAGAACCACGGCCACCTAAACCACCGTGAGAAACCTGGAGTGCTGACTGAAAGGGCCTAGGAGGATGACCTCTATCATATGAATCTCTGCTTCCAGACGAGGCACCACTGAATCTGCCTAACTAACGGGGTCTCTAGTGTGCCATATGACCACCCTCATGTGATAATACCATCTCAACCCTCCGGGCCACATTGGCCGCCTCCTGGAAGGATATCTCACTCCCATCCTCTCTGGCCATCTGAAGACGAATCGTCTGGATGAGTCTATCAATAAATCATCTCACTCTCTCCCTCTCAGTGGGAAGTATAATAAGAGCATGGCGAGCCAAATCAATAAACTTGTTCTCGTGCTGGGTGACTGTCAAGGATCCCTGCTGGAGACGATCGAACTGCCTCAGATAGGCCTCTCGCTGTGTAATAGGAAGAAACTTCTCCAAAAATAACTGCATGAACTGCTCCCAGGTCAAGGCTGGTGATCCTACTGGTCTAGCTAAGCAATAATCCCTACACCAAGCCTTGGAGGATCCAGACAAGCGAAATGTAGAGAAATCAACCCCATTGGTCTCAACAATACCCATGTTCCGAAGAACCTCGTGGCAGCTATCCAGATAATCCTGAGGATCCTCGGTAGATGCACCGCTGAAGGTAGTAGTGAAGAGCTTGGTGAACATGTCCAACCTCCACAAAGCATCGTCAGACATAGCTGCTCCATCACCGGCCTGGGCTACCACACCCGAATGAGCTGATCTAACTGGCTGAACTGCTGGAGTCTGAATCTGGGGAGCTATCTGCTCCGCAGTGCGAGTAGCAGGAGTTTGGGCTCCTCGTCCAGCCTGAGAGATGGCTGGTGCTACAGGAAGTAAACTTGCTCTGGTGACACTCTCCATAAGGCCCACTAGATGGACCAGAGCATCCTGAAGAACAGGGGTGGCAATAAACCCCTCTAGGACCTGAGTTGGGCCCACCGGAACTGCTGGGGCTGGAACCTCGTCATCAAAATCAACCTGAGGCTCCGCTACAGGTGCTGCTGCCCTGGGCTGAGCTCTGCCCCAGCCTCGCCCTCTGCCCTTCGTGGGAGCTGCTGGGGGCTCAGACTACGAATCGGTAGATGATGAAGCGCGTGTCCTCGCCATCTGCGAAAGAACAGAGTAGAAATTCAATTAGTATTGAGAAACCAAACCGCACGACAAGAAAGAACAAATGTGAAACTTTTCCTAACTCTGTAGCCTCTGGGGGATAAATACAGACGTCTTCATACTGATCCCTCAGACTCTACTAAGCTTGTCCGTCAATTGTGAGACCTATGTAACCTAGAGCTCTGATACCAACTTGTCACGACACAGATTTTCCATCCTCGGGAGTCGTGATGGTGCCTATTCGTAGAAGCTAGGCAATCCATGATCTTATAAAACATTAACTCTTTTGTTTTTAATTCCTTTTTAGTCAATTAAATTAACAGGGAAATAAACAATGAAATAACTGCGGAATATGAAATTTAGCGGAAATCTTAAATAAAATATAAAACCAAAATATCCTAAAGACCGACACATGCCTCAAACTAGAACCCAGTGTCACAACATCCACGGACTGTCTAGGATTACTAAAAATAAGTGTTTGAAAAAAAAGGACATAGTCTGTCTCGAGTACAAGTGGCAACAGAACATAAAACCTGATAGAAGAGATGTCGGACCTGCGGACGCCAGCAGGGCTACCTCAGAGTCTCGGACTGAAGGATAGCTCCCGATCTACTACTAATGACCAAATGCTACTCCGGGATCTACACACAGTGCAGAGTGTAGTATCAGCACTACCGACCCCATGTGCTGGTAAGTGCCTAGCCTAACCTGTGCAGCTATATATATATATATATATATATATATATATATATATATATATATATATATATATATAGAGCATTTGCATGTAAGATTTACTTTGCATTTTTTAATTAAGTAGTAAATTAATTGTTTTACAAAAGATGAAAAATCACAAAAAAAAANTATATATATATATATATATATATATATATATATATATATATATATATATACAGCGGAACAGAGATACAGAGATAACAATTCAATATGGGAAATGGAGCATGTTGTGGGGAAGATAACAACTCCGAGTAAAAGTCATCAAGTAACGAAGGAAGCAACATAACTCAGACATCAATAAAGAATCAGAAATCAATAAGCACACGGCATCACCCTTCGTGCTTTAACTCTCGTCCTCACCAAGCAATAATATAATAAAAACGTGCACGACATTACCTTTGTGCTTTTACTCTCTTTCCTCACCAAAGAAATTATATGATAAAATGTACACGGTATCATCGTTCGTGCTTTTACTCTCTTTCCTCCCATATAATTAATAGAATCAGCAGGGAATGGTACATCGTGCGGCACGGCATCACCCTTCGTGCTTTACACTCTTTCCTCACAATATCAATAATGCACGACATCACCATTCGTGCTTTAACACTCTTCCTCACCCAAACAACGATCACAAATAAGGGCAAGTGAAATTATCAAGAACATATAGAAATCTCGGGAAGGGAACAATAATTAAACAATTAAATTCCAGCATAGGAACAACAATTAAATAATTAAATCCCGGCAAGGGAACATTTCAATAACTCTTTCTCTCTCTTTCACTTATACTTCATAACTCGCTTTACCACTTGAGCCAATGTTCCAAAGGGCACAATAATCTCATATACTTTCACAATTCATAATATAACTTGTGGCAATTCTCCAAGATGTTCAAAGGTCTCAATTCCTTCCACAAACTTTTCACAACAGCTAGAAATCATCACCAAAGCATGAAGAATACAATGAAATCAAGATATTCACAATATAAAGACTCACGGTCATGCTAGACACCAACGTATAGATACTCGTCACCATGCCTATACGTTGTACACGACTAATACCACATAGAAAATAGGACTCAACTCCTAATCCCTCAAGCTAAGGTTAGACCCAACAGTTAACTCGAACTTTCACGGCCAACTCAATCCTCAAAAACCGCCTTTCCTTTCGAATTCTGCTCCAAATCAATTGTATCTATACATAAATGACTTCGTAACATCAAATAATGCTAAGCAATTAGAATCCAATGCCTAATTATAGCTTTCCTGTCATTCTTCCAAAAAAATCCAAAAATCGACCCCGGGCTCGCTTGGTCAAAACATGAGGTTCGGACTAGAATCAAATCCCTCATTCACCCATGAGCCCAAATATATAATTATTTCCATAATTCGACTCCAAAATGAGTTCTAAATCACCATTAATCAAAAAATCTTAGTTACACCCAAATCCCTAATTTTCTACCCTTAGTTACATATTTTAGGCTTAGAAATCCAATAAATGTGGAGGAAAATGGAAGAAAACTAGTTCGATATTACTTACCCCAAGAGATTGTGGTGAAAGAATGCTTCAAAAATCTCCTAAGAACATTGGAGAAAAAAGAGTTTGTGAAATTTTTGGTAAAATCCCATAATGGGTTCAGTTTTGGTCTTTTAAAAATCACTGGGGAAAAATGTGCATCGCGTTCGCGATGGGTCAGGCTACATAAGCCTTCGCGTTCGCGGACCACGGCTCGCGTTTGCGAAGTAGGAACAGCTCGAGTCTCGTGTTCGCGTTCCGAAGATCGCGTTCGCGTAGGGTATTTACCCCACCCCTGCCCAGTCCCACTTTGGCCTTCGCATTCGCGTGGCCAGACTCGCATTCGCGAAGGGATGACCCCCCACTGCCTCGCGTTCGCGACCTGGTCTACGCGTTCGTGTAGAAGAATTTTCCCTTCGTAAAATTTTGCACATCGCATTCGCATAGGTACTCCCGCGAATGAAAAGAAGAAGGCATCAGAGATCCAACAGTTGAGAAATCTGCAACATTTTCTAAGTCCGAATCCTTCCAAAACACATCCGAAACACATCAGAGCCCTCGGGGCTCCTAACCAAATATATGTACTAACTCAACAACATCGCACGAACTTACACGTGCGATCAAATCGCTAAAATAACCTCAAAAACAATGAATCAAACCTAAAAATCAGAACTTTTTTCTCAAACTTCATCAAGTATCAAATTTAGCAATTCAAGTCCGAATCACGTCAAACGACGTCCTTTTTCAACCAAATTTCACAGGAATGACTTAAACCATATGTAAGACCTGCACCGGGCGCCGGAACCAAAATACGGGCCTAATACCAACACGTTCTAATCAATTTTCATTTCAAATTTTCTTACACAATTTCAGAAAATAATTTTACTTAAAAATTTATTTCTCGGGCTTGGGACCTCAGAATTCGATTCCGGGCATACGCCCAAGTCCCATATTTTCGGATCACGGGTCTGGGTCCGTTTATCGAAAATATTGACCGAAATCAAATTTACTCATTTTATAATCAAAACTTAGCATTTTTCACAGATTTTCATATTTAAGCTTTTCGGCTACGCTCCCCGACCGCGCACGTAAATCGAGGTGACTCTAAATGAGGTTTTCAAGGCCTCGATGTCATAGAATTTAATTTAAAACAAGTGATGACCTTTTGGGTCATCACAGTGGAAGATATGGTAGAGTTATTTTAGGACACTAATTACTATCATTAATTCACTTAAAGGTAATTGGGTATATAAAATGTAATTATAGTAAAATTTGACTAGAGAGGATAATATAGTTTCAAATAGTGTATAGGAATGTAAAAATTCCAATTAGATAATTGAAGTAGTTTAAAGAAAGACGTAGTAAACCCAAAAAACATGTATTCTTTTTAAGTATTAGCAAAGAAAAAAGACTCAATCCGAGTAATTTTTTTTGTTCCCCTTTGTTCAAGAATATTCAAGACTATATAAACAACATAATTGGTAATGAGTCCGTGTGTTAGAATGATCATGCTATGCCATTATGGATATTGTTAATCCGATATCTTGTAAATATATAGTTGAATATGTAACTCTACTGAACAACTTTTTAATTACTATCAGCCTCATCTTTGATATATATATAATCTACATGTTGTTGCTATTATTAGTACTAAGTAATACTTGAAATTCCTCACCATATTTTGTAACTGTGATTTGTACTTGTCATAAAAGATTAAAATAATTAGAATCATCACGAACAACTTGGTGATCAAACCCTCCTTGGTGGAAAAATTAATATATTTGACGTTTACACTGGATCAATGAACAAATGATGTCATTAACGTGTGTCTTCTACATATGGTGTTGTTGTCTAACAGTGGTTATTTTAATATACACTTATATCCCAATATTTTACTTAAGCATGATTAAACAGTTTAAGTAATTTCACTTGATGGAGTTTTAGAGATTGGAATTACCCACTACTATATGAAAAAGCAAACTAATTATGCATGCAGCATGCATGGGGGTATTTCGCATTTTGAAGTGATTGGGAAGTGCCGTCTTCTTTGATATCGATCGCCTGCAGGTTCTTCACATTTCCTCTTGTCGCTTAATTTTCTTTGCTCCTTTCAGCGCCTAACAAAACAGTTAGTTAATTTGATATAACACAATTCATGCAATTTTAAATGTTACATTAATTTTCACTCAACATATACGTTTAAAAATTAAATGTAAATATTTCAGTGACCCATACCTAAATAATATTCGATTACTTTTGTTAAAAAGTAATTCGACTTACCTTGTTCAAAATAATACTCAAGCAGCTGCGGATGCAATGTACAATTACCGGGTTCAATTGATTCAAGTACTTTTGATGTGAAGCATAAATTTACATGTAAAAACTATTAAAATTACAATAAATAATAGATATAAACCCATAACTTTAAAATATAATAGATTCAATACTAAAAAATTTAAATATTGAACTCATAAATTTAATATTCTAACCGCCGTTATACTCAAGAGGTACACGTCAACTGAACTCCTGCTCTAATAACTAAATAAGAGAGACAAGGTTGATTAAGTGGAGATATTAAGGGGGCATCCTCTCATGGTATCAAGCTGAAACACATACACTACTAGAAATCCGGAAATTAGCGATCAAACTTTTGCGATCAAAATTGGTTTGTCCAGATAAGCGATCAAAGTTGGTCGATGAAGGGAAGAAAAATATTTTATATTTATTTTAAATAAATTACCTACCAAAGTTGATCGGTAAAGTGGTCAACAGGTTGATCGAGCTGGTCAGACTTATGTAGTCAAAGAAAATTTTACATTACCGACCAACTTTAATCAGTAATGTGGGACCCAGTTATAAAATTTTAATAGTTATATTATTATTTAAAATATTTTATAAAATATAAAGAAATCTTATTTAAAATTACTGACCAAAGTTGCTCGGTTAATACAGGGAAAGCATTTACCGACCAACTTTGGTCGTTTTTTTTTAATATCTGGAAAATAACCGACCAGCTTTGATCGGTTATTAGGTCAACATTGGTCAAAATTTAAATCACTTTTATATTTACTATCTAAATAATATAAATGTAATCCATTAACACTTTTATAATACAAGGGATAAATACACTAACATATACTATAACATGCTATATATGTAGTTAAAGTAGTACAACGAAGTGTGTTATATATAGCATGTTATAGTATATGTTATAGTATATGTTAGTGTATTTAACTACATATATAGCATGTTATATATACATATAAGACGTTTTGTTTTTAATATTCGATGATGCATCTAAGTAAGTTATAAGTCGATGAATCAATTTACAAACAGATATATTTGACGATAAATTATATATACTAATTAGGATCTTCATAAGTCTATCAATCCCTAAAAGAATCCGACCCTTATCTATATAGATATAGATATAGGTCAGATGTTTTGTTTTTAATATTCAACGACTTATAACTTACTCAGATGCATCATTGAATATTAAAAACAAAACGTCTTACCTATATCTATAACTATATAGATAAGGGTCCGGTTCTTTTAGGGATTGATAGGCTTGTGAAGATCCTAATTAGTATATATAATTTATCATCAAATATATCTATTTTTAAATTGATTCATCGGCTTATAACTTACTCAGATGCATCGTTGAATATTAAAAATAAAACATCTGACCTATATCTATTAATAGTAAAAACAAAATGTCTCGGCCTATAACGAAGTGTGTGTGTTATATATACACACACACACACACAGAGAGATATATATATATATCTATATATGTGTGTGTGTGTGTCGCGCGCGCGCGCTTATATTTATAAACTTTGATAGCCGTATATATATAAGAACATGAAGCGCCTGGAACAGAGGGTCGGGTTATTTTAAGGATTGATAGACTTGTAAATTGATTCATCGACTTATATCTTTTTTAGATGCATCGGTGAATATTAAAAACAAAAGGGTTTGACCTATATCGATTAATATAAAAAACAAAACGTCTCGACCTAAAATAGAATAATATTATATTGGTTTATCAATTGATTAATTATTCGTACATACGTAGTAATGTATAAGATTGATCATCAATTACAATTTAGTTTATGTGAGTATGTGTGAAATTACTCATATACTTAAATATAACTTAAAAATTTACTTACATAGATGCAATTATAATCTATTAGAAGTAATTATCTAGTTAATATAATTTTTTGTAAATATTATGTTTATAGTTTATAATTATTTATAATAATTGTAGTTAAATAAAATAAATATTTAGTTAATAATAATTTTTTATAGCGTATAATAATTTGACAGGGAATTGTGGAGGTCGAGCATTAAGGTTGCAGGTTAGGGGGAAGTTATGAATATTTCTACAGAGCACTAGAGTGAGACTAGCCAGTTAGGAGTTAGTCTTAAGATGCTACTGGTCCGCTACTGATGCAAGGCTTTATCTACTGGATATTATTATATCTTCCATCTTTTTCATATGGTTTGTATTTCTTTTAATGCTGTTATTTTGTTATTTGTTATTTTATGTTATGTTATTTTTTTATAAGTCTACTAATAGTAATAATATATCATCTTTTGTTGCTTTCTTGAGCTGTGGGTCTCCTGGAAACAGCCTCTCTGCCCCTCGGGTTAGGGGTAAGACCTGCGTACATATTACCCTTCCCAGACCCTACTTGTGGGATTATACTGGGCCGTTGTTGTATAATATGTTAAGAAAATAAAACAAAAAAGAATTTTTTTTTAAAGAAAACCGACCAAAGTTTGTCGGTATTAGGTCAAACGGTCAACACTTAATGTACCGACTAACTTTGATTGGTAATTCTGAAAATCAAAGAGAAATGCAGATCCCCCCCCCCCCCCCCC